>JAQFJA010000012.1:25005329-25018412 GCA_029874485.1 Naso brachycentron | reverse complement strand
TCTTAAAGACAACATTTGGCAGATCATTTGGGTCTGCAAATGGTGAGTAACGTTAACTTATGTAGTTTACTTTTGGATGAGGTAACATTAGCTAACGTATGTTAACGTGTGGGAGGCTCTGTTAACTTTTCACCTATCCTATATGGCTTACATCTGCCTGTTGTTAATGCCAGTGATGTGTGGTGTCGTATTTTTACTCAATAGTTTGTGCTTGATGGCTGATAAGCTCTGCTTTGTTTTAATATGTTATTTTTAACATGTGAGGCCATTTTTTTCCGCTTTGGAGTAAGCTGTCAAACTCGTTCGCAAATTCATATTCTTGTGTTTCTGTTGCAAAGTCGTGTCGCTGCCGGTGTGAAGAGCTTTGATCCAAACAATTTGCATTTTCGTGTTTTTTGTTCGTTATGCACAGAGTGTGTGAAGGCCTTCAGTCTCCATGAAATGAATCTAGAGAAAGGAGACATAAGCTCAGTGTACCACTCTTCACACACAGACATGTAGGGACTGGGCACACACATGCAAATGACTGCTGTTAGATTTACTGTGAGTTGTCAGATGTATGCACACACACACACACACACACACATGCACAAACACGCACACTCAGCCGAATGCAAATCATAGGAGATAAAGCACACACGCGCTGAGCCTACAGAGACATGAGGCCGCTACAGAGGAGCACTTGCCTGCCTAAAGACCCCGCAGCACATGTCAACTCCTCCCTCCATCCCACATCGGGGCTCTGCATTTTAACTAAACATCTGGCTGTGTCAGCACCAGTTCATCACAGCAGGGACCCCCCCGCCCACCTCCCCCTTTCTTTCTCTGCGTCTATCTCTGCATGTCGGGAGGCTGCATTCTGAGAAAACGGCATCACACATTCTGATTCATTGTGATTCAGTGTTTATGAATAAGCACTGTCCATGCATATTCATGTGCATTTTAATCATTAGGCGGAGACTAAAATTGCTGGCTTGACTGGACGACAGCACATACTGTAGGTGTAGGGCATATACATGCTCGTACGCATATGCCAAACGTCCTTACACATAAGATGTTAACATGCTGGAATGAAACCACCTAGGCTACAAAAATTAATCGGCTGCTACCTACAGTGCATTAATATTAAGGTTGAGTCACCCCATTAAATGTGTTTAGCCTCCAGGGAAAGCGCTTAATGTTAGCTGAAAGAAAGTACAAATAGCTTGGAACAAGCTGGGTCCATTTTATGTTTAGGGTCTGACAGCATACATTAATGTATGCTCTCTGCACAACAGGGCTCATACAGCTGTGAGGCTGTTAACATTGAACGCCAAGACAATCACTGTATAGCCATCTGACATTGTGAAGAGAAATAAAAGAGGGAACAGGTAAGGCCGTTGGAGCTGCCTATTCATTAAAGCAGTTCTGGTAGGAAATTTCACCCTTCAATGAGAGGGTCATTTTCATCAAAATGAGTCATGTTCAGTGTTTAGTTTCTCTCAGCTACGCGGCTATATTATCGATGTAAAAACTGCCACCAATCAAAAAAAGGTCTACTTTTCATTTCTGCACCTGCTGCTTTCCCCGAAGTGTTTCAGATCAAAACAACATCAAGAAAAAAAAAACTGTAATCTGCCCCCATCCTCTATATTGTTTGTAGTTATTTGTTCTTTCAGATGAATAAAGAGAGTTGTTTTCTCATATTGTTATTCCCTCTGTTGATTTTATTGAGTCACTGTCGCTCCGTTTCTCCCTTCACAAAAACTGATGCAATTGACAGTCCTTGACAGAGTAACTGAAAAACAAAGAATGATTTTGAAATAACAAGCCCCACGCGGACCGTGTTAAATAACTCTCATGCGTTGGGTCCACATTTTTCAAACCCTGGAGTGTGGAGTGTGCTGAGATCCCGCAACCTATTCGGATAGATTCTCTTTGCTGGTTGACAAGGTTATTGGCAGGATTGATACCCTCGCCTGAATAACTTTGGCTTCTTGTCTTAACTCATTCTCAGTTGGGAAATTAGGAGATGAGCTCCTGACAGACTATCTGATAGATGGAGAATTAAAGAGATTGCGTCCACTGAAAAAACAAAATTAGCCCCATAATCAGTTTGGAGCTTTTTCCTCTTACACGATCTGTTTAGAAACTTGAATAATGAGTGAACACCAGATGTGTGAATGAACGTGCAACGTTTTTCAGATGTTTATAGCGTAAAATCTCACCCACACCCACAGTCTGTAAAAAGCGGAGTGATGTCAAAGCACTTGGAACCACAAAGTTGTATTCACTAAGTAGTTGTCAGTGCATCCCCATTGCAGCCTCGTGGTTTTGAGTGCAGTGCACGTAAGCAATGCTTATCTCCAAAGAAAACGGGGCCTTTACTGATTACAGTGTATTGGCAGTTGGGTGTGTGTAACAGCAGTCTCCTGAAGTGCCCCATTACCTCTGATTTAAAGTGTGTAAAGAACAACAGTCCCGACAATACAGTCCCTTCTCTGACAACACCGATAGCATTCAGCTCACGGAGAGGAGGGCTGCAGAGAGAGAGAGAGAGAAAGAGGCAAGTTATGGGAGAGAAAATGAGTTCTATTCACAGGCAAATAACCAAATTTTCTGCCCTCACCGACATTTTTGCGTTCAACCTTTTTTTCTCCTGCGTTTGGTCTTTGGCCCAATAAAGACTTTATGTGTTTATGTGATTTGATGTGCTTTAGAGAGAATACACCGAAAAGCTTTTAACTTTGTCTGCGCACACGTTTATTCATGCAACATTAGGCTAAGTAGTCACAGACCTCATGTTAACAGCAAAGTGTGCTTCAAAGCATGTCAACCATACTGAACCTGTTTTTTTTTTTAAAACTAGAAACATGACCGATCAAAATAAATGATTATGTCAAAAATACTCACAAGTGCAGTCAAACCTGGCAAAGGCGCCTTTACGAGTCAATCAGAGCAGTCGTGAGAGAAATCATATACATACTCCTCAACATGCTGACTGGTATCATTAATCATTCTGTACTCTGCATCCAAACACACTTTGATGTTGCTGGCCTGTTAAATATCATGAATTAAACAGCATCTCTAGAAGCATTATAAAAGAAGCACCACACCAACATTCTGCTAATCTTAACTCTCAACAAATGTGTTTGTGCACTTGACGCTCCAACTCACACCTTTGGTCACAATCAGCACCTTTATTTTTGTTTTCAAGTTTTGGCATGCTTCACATTTCCAGTCACAGTGGTGAAACAATGTTTGCCCTAGAATTTTTTTTAGGTCTGTTGATACAGAAAAAACCCTTAACAGACGCAGCACTTGGGATGTCTTATTGGTATGGTTGGCTTCGGTCAGAGGGTGCGGTCAGCAATTTAATTATTTGCATTCAAATTGTTGTTCACTCTATATATTAAAAACTTGAAACAAAGTAAACACAATAAAGAGTGGATGGCTCTCACTCATTGGAGGTTGTGTGACGCTCAAAACAATTAATCAACTGTTTCAGCTCGGCCATCATAGACTGAAGCCGCAACAATGAGGGAGAGGTTAGCTGCTTCGAGCCTTAAAATTAAAACACATGACAACAGCAAAAAAATATGACTGTTATAAAGTTAATCTCACTTTATGCAGTAGGGATGATGAGCTTCAACTGGATCAGCCACAACATTATAATAATACTTACATGTTTATTTGTCAATGGTTATAAAACACTAAATTAGCAGTATATCATATAACGGTAAGCTGTGCATAGCTGAAGTCTGGGTCCTTTCAGCAGATCCCAAGGGACCTCATTTCAGAAAAAAATACATACAATAGTCAATTGAGAGGGGCAATTTTTTTATTTGCCTAATTTTTATCGAAATTATTTTTTTGATGCCCTTGTTTGTGCCATTAATTAAACATATGATGTCAATTTCAAAGATAATTGCAACTCAGAAAAGTTGCAAGTTTTATAGATGATAAAAAAGTACCACTTAGTTCTATGTGAAACCACTTAGTTAACTACTATAACCTTCTCTTGTCATGATCAGTATATGTCACCAACAACAACATGGCCATCAACTTCACACATTTAACTTTGTCCTTCCCAGGGGTCGGCAACCATTACTATCAAAAGAGCCGTTTTTCCTCCTTCCTCACCAAAGAAATCTGTCTGGAGCCACAATACATATTTGAGCCTCATAATGAAGGTTCACAACTTTAGAAGTCTAAATTAGCTGATTATAATTTTTAATAGGCTTAATTAATTATTATTATTTTTTTTTTTAAACAGTGGGCTATTTATCCATTTATTTATTTAGCAGATACTTGAACTTTAAAAAAACCTATTTGAGTCCTTTTGTTTGTAACATTAATAAAATAACAAGTAGCCAACTTTGATACTAAATCAATATTTCGCAGCAGTAGAGCATTAAAACAGTAAAAGGTTTTTTTTGGTTTTTTTTTAAAAAGCTAACTAGTTTCAATTTAACTTTGACTAAAGTCAGTTTAAGTTTGAGTTGGAATCGTCAGCCATGTAGCAGTCAGCCCTCGGGCCTGATCATAAACACAATATCAGCTCACGCTCATTCAATTCATTACCAAAAAAAAAGAAAATGACAGTTGACGAGCACAGATACTATTCCATGTAAACATTTTTACAATCAGAGAATGAAAAAATAACTCGAGGACAGTATTTTTCCGTCCTGTTTCTTTGGGTTCCCTGCCCTGTTTCAGATGTGTCTGATTCAAATGATCAGCTTGTTATCAAGCTCTGCTGAAGTCTGATGACAGAGAGCAGAGACACGGCTAAAACATGCAAGTTGAAAAATACTGCTCTTGCCTTACAACAATGATATCGTTAAAAAAAAAAATTATTTCATTTCGATGTCATTTTTTGTCAAAGCCCCAGAGAGCTGCCGAAAGGAGCTGCGTGTGGCTCAGGAGCCACAGGTTGCAGACCCCTGGTCCTTCCAAATCGGGGGAAGGTATTAACAAAAAGTGAAAATGAGTCCGCCAGTTAAGAGTTGCTGCTTTAAAAAAGGAGTCAGTTAATTGTTATGGCATCACTTACTTCGTCTTTCTAAATACATTTTTTGACAGTCTTATACTTGAACAGTTTTACTCTAAACTGCAACTTTCTTGACTTGCAAAATTATCTTTTAAATTGAGAAACATAATTTGTGTAATTGATGACAAAATTGCATCTCCACTGACTACCAACCCTATTTTTTTCAAAGTAAGGTCCAATGGTGTTCCACTGGAAGGAGCGGGATATCGACTCTCTATATCACTCTGACAGAGCATATCCTACATCATTAGAATTTCAACAAAAAGCTACATATTGCTGATAATACATAACTTTTCTAGATTAAATTGACTGTACAGTCTTCTCAAGGCTTTAGTGTCTCTCTCTATATGGAGCTAAAGGTTGAATTTCATGCTGATTGCTACAGTTGAAATACACATATCTGTTAGTGTATTGGAAAACCTCTCTGGGCAGTTGCCGTGGTTTACGTGTCATGCTGAGGGTTGAATGTACAATTGCTCTCTCCACAAGGGTCCTATTACCACAAAACATTAATGCTCCATGTCATTGTGCTTCCATTCAGTCACTTTAATACAATAATTAATCAAAATAAACATACTGTGCTTGACAATAAGGCTTTTGTATTCTGCACTAATCAGACAACTCATTAGGCAGTAATGAGCCGACTCTGCCTGCTCTTGTCGTGTTTGGGGGAAGTTTGGCGCATGGGGAGCATTGTTTGTGTGTGTGTGTGAGTGTGTGTGTGTGTGTGTGAGAAGACAGACACATGTAGTCACACATTTACCAACAGCTACACACACACGCACACACACACTCACAGACACCAGCCGGTACTCCTGTAGTCCCACTCCAATTATGGCAGCATCTCACCCGGGAAGAAGCCCACTTACCCAGCATTCACTTTATGAATAATTGATTGTTTGTGCCAGTGTAATATTTGTAAATACACATTTGTTCTATGATTAATAGTTTTCTAGACATACTCATTTGTTCAATTTGATTAGACTCTTAAATGTATTATTTATTAGATGAAAATGCTCTCCGGTTATTAGTCATCACAAGGGCAACAAGAAGATTTGGCATTAGGATGCAGCGATACAAGCATGCAAAGAGGCATGCTTGCATCAATCCACACTCGCTAACATGACAGGCGGCTGCGTGCGTGTGTGTTGGTGTGATTTAGCATGTTGTCTCGGATGTTGTGAACATTTAAACTGCCTTTCAGCAAGAGTCAGTGCTTGCCTTTTTGTACCCATAGCTATGTTTTTAAGAGTCTCTGAGAGTGTGAAAAGTTAGCAGAGGGAGTATTTTTTCAGTATGTTATTTGGACCAGTGAATATGTGTGAGGCCATTTTAAACTAGAAATGTCAGACGCATTAACTATTCACACTAATAGGAAAGACTGCAGAAGCTTTTCTGTCCAAGATCACAAAATAAAGGATTATCAGGCAGATGATTGCGGATATACTTTGCTGCTTTGTGAGAGCTCAAAAATATTTTCCACATGTCATTGATGAAGGAAAATGAAGGAAATGAGTAGCTGACATTCTGAGTGAGTTTGTATTATGTGGGTGTCTGCATCATCGCTTGCTTTGACTGATTCTTTTCACGGCAACAGTCAGCTTTAGAAAGAACCAGGTCGAAAGTGTTGGATGAATTAAAAAGGAACAGAACAGTGCGGTTCAGACAGGAGTGCAGGATCTTTGTCTGGAATTTTCTCTTATTTATTTGAGAGCAAAGGTGACACAAGCCACACAAAGTCGTCATGGAGACAGACACAGTACCTTTATAGTGCCAATAATTAATAAAAAGATCATTGATAGAGTAAGGGTTACATTTATCAGTCTGTGTCTTATTTTCTGTGTCTTCTTTTAAAAAGTGTAAAATGACATGAACATAAAAAACTGAGGTGGCATTTCTAAATAGCTTTGAATGTAATGAATAATATCGCACTATCAAATGTTTAAAACATATCAGTTTAGCCAGCTACAGCGTATCAGTGTGTCGCACTGATGTGTCCTCACATCCATGAATGGTGGAACAACTGTGTGCAAACTGTGGCTGGTTTTCTTCTTTACGCCTCCAGGGAGTGCACTAGCTAGCTATCAGAGATGATAAAAAACACATTTCAGGCTTTTGAAAGAGACTCAAAGTATGTGCAGTCCACATAAAAAATAACTTAACATTCTGTAAAGCAGATTGTCCAAGACTAAATAAAGGGTCTCTTTTTAAAGTGCACTTGAAAATTGTTGTGAAGAACAAGAACAAGACCAGCTGACAGCTGCAATCCTAATTTAAAAAACAAGAAAATGCACTTAGAATGCAATGCATTATATTCATTAACTGTAGCTTCCCGTCGTCTCCTGCTCCTGTTCACACTTTCAAAGTAAAACTAAGAGCTCGAAACTGTGGCAATCCTGCTCTTTTTTGGAGGAACTCAAGTGTTTTAATCATCTGTGAAGCTCTTGGTTTTCAGCTGTCTACTTCTGTTTTGTGAACTTAATGCAGAGCAGATAATAGAAGATGATACATATCTTTCTATACTGTTATAATTAATCATGAGTGTGCAAGTACGACTGCTGAAGAAGCTGTAGCAGCAAACAGAAGATGTACGTCTCTGTCAGAGTGTCTTTTCTAAAACAGACATTTTAAATTCTTGCACCAGAAAACCTACATCATCATTGATCTTGTGATTTTCACCTGAGCTTTCCCTACTGTGACTTTCAAAATGTCTCCTGTGAAAAATGTTCTGTATGAATGACAGTGAGGTGATTAAATCACTAAAGCCAATACACACACGTATGGCTCACCAACTGTTTTTCAGTCAACTTGTCTGTTCACACATCTTTTCAGAACAGTAAGTGTGAACACAGTGCTTCATTTACACTCTTTTTTAGTTTTCTTGCAAGGTTTTCTCTAAGGTTGATAAAAATTGCACCTTTGTGATTTTTTTTTTTTTTTTTTTGTGCTCTCACAGTTTGGTGATTTAAAAAACTGCTTGCAAACCCTGCGCCTCACTTCAGTCAGAGAGGAGGTCTGACAAACTAGAGTACATGAAAACACTTGTGTAGGTGTGCTGGGTCGTTAATGGGATACAAACTGAACTCACTGAAACAGACTGAACGTTCACATTAGTTGCAAATGTTTCCTTACAACCAAATCAGACACTCTGGAGTATTCCAGCATTGTGATAGCGAGCTGTGGCTGATTCTTACTGTTGCAGCATGTAGCCTATGGTGCTATTGTTAAAAACCTTCAAACCTGTTGCAAAGAGTTTGTGGACAAATGCACAGCAAACTCAGTGGGAGAGGAGGGTCTCACATACAAAATGAATAGATGTGTTGCATCATCGGTGCGTGTGCGTGTGTGAATGAATGTGTGTCTGTCTGTGAGCAGTGTTGTGCTCCTTGGAATGCTAGCAAGCCAACTGAGGAGAGAAGGAAAAGCAGCACTGCTCTGCACCATATGCCAAATATGAGGCTGCCTGCCAATTTGTGGGGGATACTGGCAAGTGCTAGCAAGGCTGAATTCTTGACAGAGGGAGATGAATAATTGAACATGTGCGGAGCAAAGTTCTGTTGGGATGGAGTAGGGTGCTGTCTATGAGCAAAAGTCTCATTTAGATAGTGATGTCTTTGCTTTTTGTAAACAAGTCGAAGAGTTGCAGAAATTTTATGATGAACTTGAATGTATTTATGGCAAAAGATGAGTCAGATGAAAAAACTCAACTCATTAATACATTCAAAACATAACAACTACAAACAAGGAGGCCAGAAGCTGTCATTGATCTGACAACTTTGCACTGCAACTCCACAGAAAATCCAGAGAATGTATACAAACTGAAAAATCTGTCATTTAATCAATGTAGTGGAAATGACATCTGTTCGATCATTTGCGTTTGACATTTAAATTGCAATAACTTAGCACAGACTTCCACACTCTGCTCCATCATCCTTCAGCAACTAAAACATTAGAACAAACTTACATGCTTTGCACTTCTAAGATCCGACTTCAGGTTCTTTTTGACCAATACTCCACATACTTGCCAACCCTCCTGATTTTCCCAGGAAAATCCTGATTTTCACGGCCCTCTCCCTGTGTCCTCCCGGTGTCCCATTACTCCTGGATTTCTCCCGATTTATTATTAAGTCAGTTAACCTGTTTTTATTACGATAGTGGTGTATAAACCCTTTGACTCTTAAAGCCTGCTGTTTCCACCCGAATAACTGTACAGATGCTCCAGGCAGGTCATGCCACCCCGAAAGAGATCTGCTAACTTTCAGCACCCTAGAAGAAAACTTAATGAAATCAGAAAAAGCAGTTGTCATTTCCTTATCATGCTCAGCAGTGAAATCTGCCTCGCTGATGTCTCTGTTAAGCGTGGGAGTTGCAGCGAAAAAAAAAAGAAATGAAGAAATCTTTATTATTATTATATATGCAATTATACCGATTTTGTCTTTTTTGAAGCTGTGCTTCTACCTTACTCAAGTATATCTACTTTAACTGAACTACATTTGATGTACAGTATATCTCTGCTAAAGGCAGGGATTGAGTGAAGGGGTGAGAACTGCCAGCTGCCTGGAAGAAGAAAAAAAAAATTCTCTGGCCACATTGTTTTTATGCCAAAATCTAAAAAAGAAAACACTTGCTGTGCCTCCTCAAAAACACAGATCTCTGCTTTTATTAACTTATCTTGTAGCTGTAGTGGTCTGTCAAATAAAAAATAACAGATATAAGCCTACTATTGAAATAATTAAGATCGATATTAAAATTGAAATTAACTTGTTCTTAGAAAAGAGGTACTTCATTAAGTTTCTCAAATAGTAATTTTCACTTTTACCTAAGTCACTTTATATATATATATATAAGTACATAAGTACTCTACCTACCACAGAGCTAACATCAGCATGCTACATGCACTCTAAAATATGCTAATTTGTACTAAATACAATGAACAGCTGAGACTGATGGGAATGTCATTAGCTTTGCAGGTATTTGGTCACAGGATCAAGTATTAAAAAGTTAAGGGATCAACAAATATCTGCCTGCTGGTGGCGTTCTCTCTGGACCACTAACAGTAGTTGTTGAGATGTTTTTGTCTCAAGAAAAGCGTTAAACTCACTGACATTACCACTGACCTAAAATGCAGCCCAAAAACTGAGACAAATTTTCTCAGCAATTCTCACACTCAAACTTTTGTGAGAAAGCAAAGTTCAAGTGACTAGTAAACACATTATCTTTATTTTCTTGGAACAAAAACTAATCCTTAACACCTTTATTTTTGTCCTCACTGATTCGTGCTAAAGTAGGATGTCCTGAATCCTGGAGTTTTAAAAAGCAAGTATGTCTAATCAAAGTGATATTTTTCAAGTTTAAGTAAGCTTCAAGGCTTTCTTGATTAAAAACGCACTAAATGCAAAAATGAGCCATGGAGATTGCCTCTGATAAAATCTCACTAAGCGACTCTGCTGGAGGACATAAGAAGGGCAGGCAACCATGGAGGAGAGAGACGTCAAGAGCCTCCACGGCTGCCTCCCCTCTTTCTGTCACCCAGCTGTGGTGCCAAGGCCTGAATAAATACCGCCCACGACGATGTACATAAGTATGTGCGATGTGCATATGCAATATCCTGCAATTCTCCTGTGTTTTATTGAATGAGCACAAGAGCATTAAGACATCACAACAAGTGTTTGAAGATAATGATGAATCCTACTGCTTGAGGCAATGACAAGACGTATAAGAGAGAAACAAACTGTATTCTGATTAAATGGTGCTGCCTGGATAATAGACAGAGACAAATGTGAGTGACTATGCAGTTATGACAGCAAATTTTCTCCAATAGGAGCCCTCCGTTCTGTATATGTCACTGTCCGGCTATTGCCTGTGACTTTCCATTAATCCTCAGAAATTGATCTGTTTTGTTCTCTTGTTTTACGGTGGCTTTAGTATTGCATTGCCACTTTTACCGAAGCCTGTTATGTTCTAATCATCTTCTCTCTCCTCTCCCCTTGCCCTTTCTCTCCCTCTGTCCCTCTCTCTTGCTGACAGATACCACCCTGTCCAGTGAACGTGGTAAGTACCGCAGCCACACACTCCTTTGAGTTAGAGCCATCTGCGCGTGGACTCTGCCAGCAACAGCGGATTGGCTGTTTGTGTCGATGTGGACGGAACCATTCTCAGATGTTATCCTCAGTGGGGGGGAGCAGAGCCACAAACATCATTTGCATCAGCAGGAAGCTATTTTCTTCTGCAGCACATTGCATGTCACAGCAAATGTTGAAACGAGGAGAAAAACATCAAGTGAAGGCAATTATGAAAGCAGCATCCGTGGACCCATGTGGCTAATCAGAATTTGAATTTAGCATATTTTCCCTGCACGAGTTTTGCCTCGACCTACTTAGTCAATTTACCCCCTTTTGACTTTAATACTATTCAATAAGGAGCCAATAAGGAGTATCTGTTTCCAGCTTTAGTGGAACACCTCTCCACGCAGCCTAAATAGAGAGTAGATGGAGTCCCCCAGTGAGGCAGCCTCAGTTTTCATTTCATTTTAGATTTGATTATTTGCTGTCATGCTGTTATTAATGGCTTCCTGTGATTGGAGGAGCACTTTAATCACTTTGTCAAGCTGGTTAAAAGGAAGCGTCCATCTGTGGCACTGGTTTTGTTTATATTTTAGGTTAATTTTGCATGTGTGTCTGCAAGAGAGCACCTGTGTCAGCCACTCTTCTTCTACAGCGCCGCTTTGTGTGCTTATAGATTTTCCCACTGCATATGTCATCGTCAGGGCTTCAGTGTGACAGTGAGACAAAAGGGGATCTTGCTGAACTTGCTCTCCGCTCCATGAAGGATGATGCTTTGGGGCGAAACTGTCGAACTAAATTGGTGTGGTGGCATGACACAGACTAGACAAAACGCCTCATGCTGTGTGTCTGGTCTTTGAAACCTCAAAGTGGCGAGAGGGAGGAGAAGAGTAAAGTTGTGGTACAGATCAAGCACTTGAGGTTTGTGTCTGTGTGCCTGGTTAACCAGCCAATTGCTGGTGGAGGAGATGGCGACATGCAGCACAGAGAAGCTTGTGTGATCAATTTTTCATCGCCAAGCTGGCAACAGCGTCTCACTTTTTACAATATATTTAGACTTGAGCAAAGGGCAAGGAGGAAGAAGTCACAATGGGCAAAGATTTGTATTCCTCCCGAGTGTTATCCTTGATTTTGACCCATCTCTGCTTTTCTTTACAACCCTCTCATTAAAATGTGAGCATGAGTTCTTTCCTCTCCCACGATTCCTTTCCTTTTCTGTACTGCTGAGTAGTCACATAATATGCATGATGTTCCACAATGAAAGGGCTAAAAAAGAAAAGTGAAGTAATCAAAGTAATGAATGAAAAAGCAGATGAGTGAGTGAGAGTAGCAGTGTTAGGGCAAGCTCTGCATGCCCTTGGTACCTTAATGCCAGCAGGCAGCCGTCCAGTAGACTGCTCTTCGCTCTCTGAAGCATACATCATTCAGTTTCTGTTTTTATAATCGTGCATGTGTATTTTTTAGAGCAACATAAACATACAGTGTATACTTGCAGCATAGAACAGGATTCCCTCCTTGTGTCTTCCTGTAGTTAACAAGCTCCTCTCTGCCCCCTCTGCAGTGATGGGGTGTGTTGGTAGGCGTCTGATAGGCCTCCTTAATGTGAAGTGGCTGCCGGCGCATCCTCTCCCAGTTTAATTGGCTGTACCTGAGGTGGGAGGGCAAGGTGTAATTGCGATAAGAGAAAACGCTGTGCTTGGCTGGTTTTAGGGCCTTTATCTATAGTCTCTGGATTGATTATGGTTTTTCTGCCAGCCGTGCAAATTGTTCAACCCCATCAGCTGCACTGGAAACCCCCTTAACTCTGTCTCGGTCAACTGACGTGCACGTCTGCAAACTATAAACCATGCAGTGCATGTACTGCTGATGAGGTGACAATATTCTGACTGCTGGTTCTCAGCTTTCATCTCTACAGATTGTGTGTTCACAAAGCACTTCATGCTGTCTCTCTTTGATTTTTTTTAATGCTAAAGACAAAAAGAATTTATT
>JAQFJA010000012.1:24926606-24939070 GCA_029874485.1 Naso brachycentron | reverse complement strand
GAAGCTTGAAGCTCTGTTGCTGGTCACCATGTGCTCTCAGGCCCCTTTCAAAATCCACCGTCAAAACACACCAAACTAATCAAATGTCCTCAAAAAATGAACCAAAAAAAACACTTTACCACCAACAATGCTTTCATAGCACATTAGCCTGCCCCCTCCCCCACTCCATTTAGACACCATTGCGCTTCAGGGATTACATTGTCAGGACTTTGAGATGCCTCCAATAAAGTGTTTTTTGGAGGTGAATGAAGGGAAGTTAACTTTGTTAACTTTGTTAAACCTTCCTAAAGAGGCAAGCACCAGACAGAAGTTGATGGCGTTCCTGTTTCTCGTGGATTTATCTGGTGTGGATTTCTTTATGTCCTCAACGTGAGCACATGAGCTGGATAAATGGCTAAACTGCTGCTAAAGAATCACTGTTCCCACATTGCTTTGTTGTATTGAAAAGTGAGAAGCGCAAGTTGTAAGTAATATTTAATTTGTCAGTAAAAGAGTTGTAAGTACAGCGGAGTGCGGAGGCGCGCATGAGGACAAGAGAGAGGAGTAACCGACACAAACCTTTTTGAAACAAAGCAGAAAATAGAAGGAAGAGAGAGGGCGTGGGTCACAGTTTTCTGAAGATCTACAGACTTTTCTGTTCAGTAAACTGCGTCTAGCTGCCCTATAGGAGTCCAAAATCAAAATCAAAGACCAAAAAGGGGTATAATATGTCTTCTTTAATGCAGGTGCAGGTCAATGCAGTCTCAAAAACTACAGCCTGTTGGAAATTTCCCACAAACAAAAGTCTCTTGAGTTCATCCGTCTAAGCATTTGTGCGCATTGCCTTTTGTCTGCTGGTTTGTACCTGTGTCTATGTCTGCCTGGGTTTGTGTGTCTCTGTGTATTGTCTGTGCACTTGAGTGTATGTGTGTCTGTCATTCCCAGCATCCCCAGTCGGACAATTAGAAGGTGACAGTCCCATTAGAGCCGGTCTGCTGGTACAAAGGCTGAGTGCCGTTGTGAGTGACACAGAGCTCTGCCTCTCACTAAATAACTGTCAGTCTGCCCTCGTCCACTCTGACCCCTCTGGCAGCCTCCCTCCGAGCCCCCCGAACTCCCCTCTGGACTCTCATTGGCAGCCTTAGCAGCTCCCTTAGCCAAGCATGGCCCTACTTTCAAGCCTGGCCTCTAACTGATTGGTTGGACCCTGCTAGCCTTAGGCATGCCAGAAGGGCTTTCAATAGGCCTCAGGGTGCTGCTGATTGGCCAGGCTGTCAGGAACCCTACGGGAGCTTGTGGCGGCAGCTTGGGTTGAGCGATGCAATTTGACAGAGGGGGTAGGTGGAGAGGAAATGTGCAAGAGCAGCAGAAAGCTCCTCACCACACCCCATCTATAACTCTCTATGTATAGCTGTGTCTTCATGCTGCTGTCTTTCCCTTTAGTCAGCCTCAGAGCAGCCAACCATGTCTTCACTGTAATTACTTTGTGGAAGATATCTCTTTGCATGGAAGAACCTGTGGTTTACCTGTCGTCCTCATATTGAGAAGCCTTGGACTGAGCAGGAGAACGGTGCTATTTAACGAGTTGAGACTCTCCAGGGGTCCACAATCTGTTTTGGGCGGGCAAGACAAGATTATAAGCCTCTGTCTCCTCGATTCCCATCGCAGAATACAAGACTGTGGCTCTCTTTATAAGGGAGACAGAATGGTGGTGTTTGTTCTATTATTCTTCCTTCGCTGTGAATCAGGGGAATTAATGCCATTGTTAATGCATAGAGACCGCTGGTACATTTCAACAGGATTCTCGCCTCGCACAGCTCATCTAAATTGCCTGGCTAATGCTATAATTGGGTTTGTGAGTCACTTCTTAACTTCCATTAATATTTGTTCTCCCCCTAATTGCCCCTTTTCCCAGTCCTACATTTCATTCCTCAGTCTGGTTAATGGTCTGAGGTGGAGGCAGTGACGTGCATGTGTGAGCACGCTGGTATGCTTGAAAAAGCATCTAATCTATTTTTCAGCAGATACAAAATGTTAAAGCACTGGGACTTCTTTCTCTCTTCAGAGTAATGATGAATGACATACAGGATGAAGTCGGAGGGTATTTGAGTTTCAGACAGAGACATCTGAAAGTACACGTTAAAAGTTTGAAGAGCATCCTCCAGATATCCAAGATCCAAATAAGCTTAAGATAAAAAAAAGTCTTTCGTCTATTTTTCAAAAGAGAGCCAAACTCTTTCGTTTGAAGGTTATTTATTTTATGCTCCTGGCATTCAGAATGCCGTCTGCTGTTCATTAAAAGACACATTACTTGACAATGCCTCTGCATCTCAGGGGGGTTTTTTTGTTTTGTTTTGTTTTGTGTTTTTTTTTAAGCTTCTACTGTCTTTTCACACTCACCTATAACTGGATTGCCATTTCCTCTTATGCATCACATTAAGACATCTCCTCTGGAGGGAGAAAAATACCCCCCACCCCACCCCCAAAAGGTTACAGCTTTGTTTTCTTAAATTGTCCAAAAAAAAAAAAAAAATCTTGCTCTATTATCTTTCGATCTAAATCCACTTCACAGAAAATTTACCTCAGGAAACCTCAGGAACTCTGAGGATTCAATTCAATTGACCGTGCTGGAAAGTGGAGAAGATCAGCTGAATAACAGTGTCAGTACCGGAGCAGACAAACCTTCCTCAGGTTGCAACTCTGGGTCGTTTGTATTGATGGGACTCTCAGTGCTTCCTTCCCGTTGGGAGAAATGAGAGCAGAGAGTGCATGAGGGTGAGAGACAGAAAGAGATAGAGATAGACAAACTGATAAGGCAGCACAAATACAGACAGAATGGGAAAACACACCAATAAGATGAGGATGTGTAAGCGGTAAATGCATATTTCAGAGCTGCATGAAACTTGGTTCATTTCCCATTCAGTTTCTGATCCATAATGGACCAGCATGCCTGTGTGCTGAGGCCCAGACGGGGCTGTTTTTTATGAGGATCCAGGATAAATGTGTGCGACGGTGGCTGTCACTTGAGAGATATTAATCCTGAGCTCTCTGCAGCTTCTCCCTCACAGACCTCCTACTGTACGTGACTATTTTTAAAACTCTCCCTTCTCATGATGCCACTTAATTGACAGGTTTTACCCCTCTTTATGGCTACACTCTTACATGTACAGTTGTTATTGTATTTTGCAGAAAATAAAGTTTGAAGGCTGGCGAAAACTTGCAGTCCCACATTTTCCGTAATTGGAAATTTTGTTTCCGTTTTGTCAGCTGATCTCTCTCTCGCTCTCTTTCATCCTCTGCCTCCCTATTTCCTCCTCTGTCACTTCCTTGGATGTTTGTGTGGATGGCCTATCAGGCTATTTGAATTCCTCTTCCCCATCAAAAGCAGGGCACATCAGCTTTGAAGAGTGACAAGCGCACAGCAGGAGGGATCAAAGCGATGCAAAACTGAAATTTTAAGAGGAAGTTAAAAACCATGTAGTTTTGCCATTTCCCTCATGTTCAACAAAGAGAAAACAGCTACTGTATAACAGCAGGGAAAGATGAGACATCATCAAACACAGCGATTTCCATGGATGCCTGTGTAGTTTGTAGATGCACAAATGCGTTTGATAGTGCTGTTTAACAAAGCAATTCACCCTTTTGCAGTGACTCATGTCAGCAGCCATTCCAACAGTCTCATGAGTGCAAAGGTTTCTTGTCAGATCTGAATATTTCAACCCCAGTGGTGACATTCTGCTCAAGATAGGAAAGTAAGTAGTTTTTTTTTAGCATCACTATCAATTATCTCTTTTAAAATCACTCACAGACCTGCTATTGAAAGATATCGAAAACTGTCAGCATATTTGAGGGATTACTATCTGTCAGTTGGTTGTCAGGAATCTAAAAGGTCAAAAATGTTGTGTGGAGTTCCTCATGGGTCCATTGTCGGACCTCAGATTTTTGACTGTTTCCAGCAAAACATATGTGGATGACACACAACAGTACATAACAATGTCATAACGATTCAGTGTATGTACCAGAATTTTTCGGTGACTGAACAAAGAAATAAACATTTTTGTCCCCGGAGAAGAAAGAAAAAAATCAGGGCACACATTCAGTCATCGACATTCTACTAAACAAGTCAGAAAACAGCTACTTCAAGACAATAAGAAAACCAGCCCGTGCCACCTTAAAAACATCGCAAGAATTAAAGGATTTCTGTCTAAACAAGACACAGAAAAACTTGCTCGTGCATATTTTCATCAGGCTAGACTATTGTAATGTGTTTTTTTGGGTCTTAGTAAAAATCAATTAGGAAGCTGCAGGATAAATAAACTAGTGCTTAAATTACTACACTGTGCACTAGCTTCCTGTGAGCCAAAGGATGGATTTTAAAATCATTTTACTTTTCTATAAAGTACTAAATGTTCTCGGTCTAAATCTCTGATTTACTCATACATTACGAACCATCCTGAAGTTTCCTGAAAACCCAAGGTCTCCTGAAACTGTCAGGTCATTTAAATCAGGCTTAAAACATTACTGTGTACTCTGGATTTCGAATAAATTCGATATGTAACTTTTTGATCTCTATCAATTAAATGCAGTTTCCTTTTTTGTTTTATTGTCTTTTGAATTCAATTTTTTTTTTTATCTCAATGTCTCTAAATTGACTTGTGTCTAAATGGCGCTATAAAAATCAACTTGCATTGCCTTCAAACCATTAACTTGCTTGCCAGCAATTTTCCTTTTGAGAGGCAGTAGCATAAAATAAAGCTGTAAAGTGCTGAGAAATTAGACATTTGAGCTTGCACCTGAAGTTAGTGAAATTCACACTACTTGAGGGAAATTTAAGTCCTTTCAGGGGCAAGAGTATCTTGGAGCAAATTGGATTTGGTTATCTCTGAATTAGATTGAGTTATCTTTAGATTTGATTTGTTTTTCCTAAAGCGTCTGATTGTTTTCTGTTTACTCTGATTCCACATGATGAACCCACCCCTCAGGAGCTTAGACAGAATACCCCAAACTAATCCTGACCCGTACCACTTTACCTCAATATTTAAATTTTGAATGATAAAGTAACTGGTAAATTGGTGACTCTAAATTGCCCATAGGTGTGAATGTGATCGTGAAAGGTCCAGTGTTAGCTGCGATTCGCACCAGCCCCTCCATGACCCTGCAAAGGATAAGCAGTTACAGAAATAAATGAATGAATGAATGAATGATAAAATATCAGAATCAAGCTCTCAGACCCATTTCTAACCAAATTGTTGTGTCAAATAAGCTTGTGTGCCTTGTTCACAGGGGGTTCAGACTGTGAAGACAGGGTCTAAAAGCAGAGCAGGCTGGTGGGTATATGAGGCATCAAGTCAGTAAGTAGTTTCTATTAAAGGCATCCGCATATTTGGCAGACATTGTCTTAATTATGGTTGACAACTATGACAGCTAAAGCGTGACTGAGAAGCCACCAGAAGGGCTCTGTGATAGCCTGTCTGTACCCTGAGTGTTTGCCATTACGTCCTCCCACAATGCACCTCTGCATGGAGATGGCATTAATTTGACTCTACTGCATTTATCTTCTGCATATTAGCCACCCCTCAAACTCACATACAGTAAACCTACTTATATCCCTTATACCAAACTGTTAGAAGTGCTTTTTATAGCAGTGTTTTCCAGACATGGCAAGTGAAGCCAGCAGGGACATTTCCTTTCTCTCACAGTAATAAAAATAGCTAACTTCATGCTGCTTGTCTTTCTCTATGTACTCTATAATAAACATATAGCGGTATATTACATATTAAACGTGTCTTTATTGGATTACAATAAAGAAAAATAACTCTTTAATAAGGGCAAAGTGACATGATGAAATATAAAGTTTAAATTAAATGTAAGCCTGTTCAAGAAAAGGAAAGCAAACAATAATAGGCAAAGAGTTACAGATATGAGGAGGAAAAAACATCCTGACATAATTAAGAGCATGTTTATGCATTATAGGGGGAACCTCTTGCGTTTCAGCCCCTCAATGGACGGAGGTCGGTGCTCACAGAGCAGGACGTCACATCAAACACGGTATAATGGGCCACCTCGGTTGAGGCCGTACCCAAGAAGACACTGGAGCACTCGGATCACTGTTGAGAATTTATTGTAAGGTGCAGAGGACTAGCTCGTTTCAACACGCAGCATCTTCATCAGAGTCAAAACCAAATAAATAAATTCTCAGCAGTGCTCCAGTGTCTTCCTGGGTACGGCCTCAACCGACATGGGCCATTACACTGCGTTTGACATGTTTATGCGTTAATCATCATTTTTTCAATGTTTAGTAGAAAGGCAGCCATGATATAAATTAAATGAGATTTTTCAGGTTTTTCAAACTGGGACTTCTTTTCCTGTTTTGACTATGGCTAATGCCAATGTTGCATTTGCTACTTCCGTCATAGAAATTCAAGAATTTTGAACATCACAAAACAAAATAAACTACAGCAAGCAAAGCCTTTCAAAAAAAATTTCACTTTTACATAAATCACATCACATGTTTCTGATTCCGAGTGGAAGTGAAGATACGGTGGAAATGAACCCTCTTGTTTAGCTACTTTAGCTGCTTGCTTTGCTTGCTCCTATGGGGGCAACTTGCTGCCTAACCTGAGTAACTGCCCCTATCTCTGCAGATGCTGATTCTTTATGTGTTAGGATGAATATCTTTATCAGTATAGGCTGGTGAAAAACCGGATTAGCTGACTATGATATGGACTTTTCAGGGGGCTCGCACTGTTAAATCTGATGTACATTGGCTGTGATAGCCAATCCAGGGAGTGAATTCTCTTTTAGGAGGCTCATGTTGCTTGTTACAATATGCATTGTTTTGCAGAGTCTGCATTTCCTAGATTTAAGGTAACAAGAGCAGAGTTACACCAGTAATCAGATTGGAAACAAATAAAAAGTATGACCCAGGATTTTAAAAAATAATAATAATGCCAGAATTCTTTTGTGTTTTACCATTTTGGGATGATTTTGATACAATATATGGCATTTTAAGTAGATGGACAGTTTAAAAACAGAAACATAAGTAACAGAAGAAAAAATTAGAGAGTAAAATATTAGCACATAAATATAACAATATAGTCATGAGTAGAATGTGGAAACCTTATCAAGGAAGCATGCTTGCAACATACATGTAATGTAACAACAGCAGTAACAACCTCGACATCAGCACTTCAAACAGAAATCCCCCTATCACATAAACACACAATACTGTACAGGAAACAGGTTGTAAGTAAGCACACATGCATTAAACAAACAAAAAACACACAAATGGACCATAAACAATCAGAATCCTGCGCAGATTGGGTAGAGAGGGTAAGTTTTTAAGTTTGCATTTGACCTTTTTTCAACAAGTGACTTATACCAGACAGCAGGACCATAATATCTAATGGGCACTTTCACCAGACCTAGATTGAATTCTCGGTACAACTAGAAACCCCCACCTGATAACCTGAGAGGCCTGATCGAGTTCAAGATCCGGTCAAGTTAGAGACAAAGCAACCATTTAAATTAGAGATATGGCCTCTGCAAAGGCTAAATGGACAGATCTGGGCTCAGTAGGTCATTACCTTTTTGCACCCAACAAACTTCTAGTTGCCTACATCCAGACTATTTTAACTACCCCAATTATGCACACATGTGTGCCACTTAACCTCAGTGGCAACAACATACAGCACTGTCCTTTTGACCGTAGAATAGCTGGGTGTTAATTCAGACTGTTGTTGTTGAGTTGGATAGATCTGCGGTGTTGAATGATCCTCTGGTCCCCTGGTGTGGCTCCTGAGCCCTTGTAACCTGTGGGGGGTGTTTAATGTGCCTGTGAGGCAAAGAGAGGTGACTTAGCTCATAAAAGGCTATAAAATAAAGAGTGAGAGATGTGTGTGTGTAAGTGTGTGCCCGTGTGTGAAGCCAATGGACTACAACACAGGCCTTAACCATTAAGCGTGGACGAGACATAAAAGAGACCATCAAAGAGTGTAAACCACAGATTGCTATTATTGTGTGACATTAGCCCATAGCACAGAGTAACCCTTCATGATCCCATGGGTGCCTGCAGCACACTGTCCTTTAATGACTTCCTGGTTGAGTGGTTGTTGTTTCCTGGGAGCAAAATACTGCCAGCGAAAGAACCACAGGCCCACACACGCTTGTCCTTTGCATAACAGAATGGCATGCTGCTTTGTTCATTTTGCACTATTGCTAAAAATCCAGTGAATCAGACATGGAGTGAATGGATGAAGCGCAGAGTACCATCAGATGAACGCCGAATTAGTCCCTGTTTATGTAGGCATCAAACTACTTATGCAGATAGGGTGATCATACAGGGTTGGATCAATTAAAGGAGACTGGGACAGACTGAAACTTCATAGTGCGCTAATTAGGCAGCCAGCCGCTACGCTCAATAAATGGAAATGTATTCCTTTTCCTTCCTTTCCTTCTATCTGTTTGTGTGCCTTGCATCACCCCGAGGAGTTAAACAGAGCACTAATTCTTCATCTAATTTTCCCCAACTCCCCATTGCTTTCCCTCCCTGTGTCTCTCTGCCTCCATCCCTCTCCATCTTTCTTCTCACGCTGATAGCTTGTCCCACAGGATCCCGGCAGTTGTCAGTAATCAAGGAAATCACTCTCAAAGAGCTACAAATAGGTCACTTATCTGATGCCTAGTCTGATCTGACGGAGACAGACAGCCAGTTAGGTCCCTTGCATCTGCCTCCCTCTGCTATTTCTAGTGTGATTAGTAGCTATTCTCTCAGCCAGGAGGTGCTAAAGTTAGAGAGACAATGTAAGATAGAGAGAGAGGGGGGCGGTAGAAATCACAGCTATCATCATTAGCATTCCATTCAAATGGCTCAATAGAGCAGTTGTCACTCATGGGATTCCCAGGACTCCGAGAAGTCATGCTTCTTCATTTATTCAATTTATCGATATAAAGACTCTTCATTAAGAGACACCAGCAAATGTGACATCTGGTCTCAGGTGGCCTTGATGCGGAATTCTAAGCAGGCGTGGAAACTGAGTGAGCCGTGTGACGTGTAAGAGCTCTTTTGTCTCCTCTTGGGGCTATTACACAAATGTGTCAACTACACACGATCTGCTTTGAAGCCCCAGTGAAGGGAGACACGCACGCTCAGACACGCAAGCACGCACACGTCCGAATGAAGAGGCATAGACCCATGGCCGGTGAAAATTTCATCTGTGAGTTTCCCACACGACGGCCCTGTGAATTATTGAACTGAGCTGGTTCTCTTTGGTGTGCACACAGAGAATCTCTTACCTGTCAAACACTCCACTACACACACATACATGGCTACAAGCTTTTTTTGCATGTTCCTCTCACAGATAGGACTCTCCGTGGTGCGCCTTGGTTCATTTTCTGTTGCTTTGAATAGTGAGGCCTTAACATGTTTGTCTCCTTCCCAGATAAGATGGAGGATTTCGCCGGCACGCTCTTATTACTGAAATGCATAATCTGTCTGTTCTGCTTCACATTATCTATCTGTTATCCAAGCAGATGACACTGATGATGAGGGTGAATGATCAGATTATGTTATTATTTACGCCAGCATTTCATCCTGCTATGATTGGCAGATGGTGGGTGTCGTGAATAATAAATGTAATTTGTCTTACGGTATCATTGTCACGCTACAGTGATTACATGTATAAGCAGAACAAGCCCGAGTGCACTGACTGGAAGGAGTTATACAGTACTGTATGTAACACCTAAACCTGCAGGGTTCACGGATGGATCTCGTGTGAAGCAAGCTCAGAAAATGAAAATCTGTGAAAGCTCACAGCAGAGTGCTGCATTGTGGGTGTGGGAGGACCACGCTGGAAATTAAGAGAGAGGGTATCATGTTCAAACAGAGAGATGTTTTATGCAGAAGCCGCCGTCACTGCTGAACGGATGAAGTAATTTCATTTTCATGCATGATCTGCAACCCCACAGACCAGTAAAATTGCATAGGAGGGGAAGAGATAGAGAGAAAAAGAGCCAAGCCTTCCTTTTTCTCCATTTGACACTGTGATTATTCCCTCTCACTTGTAACCATAGCGATGGTTCGGTTCCAATTTAAAAAAAAAAAAAAGTCAGCGCAGTGTTTAGAACCAGAGCATGAGGTTGGAGAAAAGATAGTATTGGTCTGAAAATATATCAAACTAGTTCAGGATCAATAAATCCATCAAATCACTCCATAATGCTGTGTTTAGGGATCTCTCTCTCTCTGTGGGGAACATCTGCCCCTGTAATCTGATTAAATGATTCCTGTAAATCTGTATAATTACTTAACAAGAACACAGTAAATAGATTACAGGTACAGTAGGTCCACTGAGTTGTATGAATATTATAGTATTCTCAGCTTGGGGATCAAGATCCTCACAAAGGGTCACAAGATGGAACACTGTGCTTTTGTGAAACAATATCTGAGGGAGGAAATATAAAAAAGTAGACTTAAAATGCTGGTTGATTTTACCTCCTCATACCCCTAAAAGTATTCAAGTTAAATAGACTGAATAAGAAAAATCACCTCTGAACTGACTCGCTTACAGCACCACAGACATCCAACCTGTGAAGGATGGCTGACAAAACACATTACTTGACATTTAAGGTGTTACAAGCAGAAAAAATTGGAAAGCACACACAAAAAATCTTGTCTTTGTTTCATTTACAGTATCTACTCTACAATAATGTTATCAGCGTATGTATGTTTAGATTTTATGTAGGAGATACGCCATGAAGCGAAAGGATTCATTTAAATTAGATGAGAATTGCACTAATCATATGTTTTGCGCCTGAATCGGGTCTCATATGTGTGAACAACTTGTCAGTCATCACTGTTTTGGCGCTGGTGGGTGGATTTTGTTGCCTTTGGACAGAGCCAGGCTCGCTGTTTCCCCCTGTTTCCAGTCTTTCATTCATTTAATTTTATACTAGAGAGTCAATATGACATATATTACAATTTAGAAAAAAAACAAAACTTTTCTCCCAAAGTGTCAAACAATTATTGTAATATCTATAGATGAGATTCACAGCAGACATCTTGAGGACAAACACAGGTGTGACCAATGATGGCTCCATTCCATTAAGTGTCACAGCAAGACAGGTCAATGAGTGAGCATGCACAGCACCAGAGCTCTGGAACAAGCTCACCTAATAATCTGATGAATTTCATGACGGACATTTTGAGGAAAAGCGCAGGTGAAATTAATGACATCATTGATGGCTGCCTCAGTTCAGGTGAGCTTGTTCCAGAGCTCTGGTGCTGTGCATGCTCACTCATTGACCTGGCTTGCTGTGACACTTAATGGAACGGAGCCATCGTTGGTCACACCTGTGTTGGTCCTCAAGATGTCTGCTGTGAAATCCATCAATACAGACATAGCAGGAAAATAAATGAAATAATAATTTACAATAATAATAACACTGAATAAGGTTCTGACAGCTTTTGTGTGTCCGCTTAGTGACACTAACACATATAGTCTATGGAAAGTATATTAAATAGGTAATTGAGCCATCTCATCGTCAGTCATTGGTTTTTGGAGTTCCATTTTAAAGCCTGAAGTCTGGCATTGTGTCCGATGCCATCTTCTCTGGGGGGCCAGAAATGACCATATTTGGGTAAGAGGGTGTCGCTAGGGATTGTAAACATTGCTACAAATGACTTTGTGACTCCTAGCAGACAGTTAACAGCTGCTGTCACTGAAAGTGGCCATGACCTATGCATAACTCTAAAGCTGTGTACAAACCAAAAGCAAATTTAACTTGTGGCGCAATGAAATTACATACAAAATTAATGGCATGTTGTGAAATAACGTTGGGCACAGCAACAGACCCGTGGCATGACGGGATGGCCGCGAATTTACACGGGAGGGACGCCGTTGCGTCATCGAGCAAGTTCAAAATATTTAACTTCAGTGATGTGATCACTCATTGGTAAACGCGCAATCACACAACAAATATTATTTTCACTTCAGGTATGTACACAGCTTAAGCTTTAATATTATTTAAACAAGGGAGTTGTATAAAAGTTCATCCCTGTTCAGTTGTCATGAATGGATTCTTCAGCTGTAGAGACCAAAACTGTGTTTTGTATCATGCTGCAAACGTTTATTCTACTTTAAAGTTGGGCTCTACTAGAACTGACTCACGTTTGGAGCCAGCCTCTTGTGGCCATTTCAGGAACTGTAGTTTTTGACTCTTCAGTGTTGGCTTTATTTTTAAGCCCTAGAGGTTGCTGCTTGTTTCAGACACACCAATTTAAGTAATGTCACATTAACATCGCTGCATTGTGTGGTGAGACAGTAGAATCTTGAAGCCCATTGAAAATCAATGCCACAGGAAGAGGTGCTACAATCCCATCTCCTTTTGTCTTTGAAGTCAATAAAAAGCTGTGAAAAAGTATTGATGTTTTTTATTGCTGCAGCAGTGGAGGCGCTGGTACTTGAAACTTGTTTAAAGTCAAATTTATC
>JAQFJA010000012.1:24913370-24926506 GCA_029874485.1 Naso brachycentron | reverse complement strand
GAAGCCAGGTAGAGAATAACAGCATGAATCATTTTCACACCATCCAGACAGTTGTCACAAAGAGCATTATAACTAGCTGAAAGGTCCCTTCACTCTTGTCCAAGGTCTGCTGAGAAGCTTCCATGATGCTTTGCATGGTTGGGTAGATTACTGAACTAACTTTCAAGGGTTTTTTAATTATTACTGCTTTGTATAGTGTGATTGCAATTAGGCATATTTGAAGTTAACCTGAGCTGCAAGAGATATAATAGCTCTTCACTGGCTGCGCTGCTCTTTGGATGTGATTTGGGAAGGCGGAGGCACAAGTTCATCACAAAAATGACACCGAAAGCGTACTGTGACAGAGCATCTGTACTGACCCAACTTTTCTTGCACTGCTACACCCGGCTCTGTGCAGCCTGTTTCACAAAAAAAGCAAAAAAAGCCAGACACAGGCAGGAAAAAGGGCCACTCGCACTGCACGAAATTACAAATATGCTTGGAGCTGCGCTTGGGCCAGCTTGCCGCCGGTCCGAAAATAGAGCCCATAAACTTAAGGTTTTCACTGTCATTGTACAATGATTGTTTAGTGCTTTATGTTGCAACACCTGGACGAACACTCAGACCTTCGTCTCTGTTAAACTTGTCTCTGGTTTTGTCCCCAGATCCGCTCAGATCAGGACAAGGACGTCGGCATCCGCTACAGCATCACAGGAGCAGGCGCTGATCAGCCTCCGAGTGGGATCTATAATATAGACCCCATCAGCGGCAACATGTTTGTCACCCAACCCCTGGACCGAGAGGAGAGAGCCTCCTTCCATGTAAGAAAGAGATGAGTCTGTCTTGTCCGTTAATGTTTGCACTCTAGCATCATTTACGTCTGTCCCATTATCTCCCTATTATCGCTGTGGAAATGTGTCTTCCCTTCCCCAGCCTTCTTTTCATTCTAACACTAATGCTGCCTGCTGAACACTCACACGCTGGACCGCAGTCTGGGAACTCGCTGTACTGTTAGCTGCTGTACCATACCTTCACACCAGCCACTCAAAGCTCTGATTGATGCCTGAGCCAGCAATGAAATGATGAATGCCTTGGTAAAACACACAGCCACTTCAGCTGTCATTTAGATTGAGGTTTAGCTGCACAGAGTAGCGTAGGATGGATAGAACAGAGGGAAAGAGACAGAGCCGAGGTGGAGTGCAGGAAAACTGTTGTCTTTGTTCTTTCCATCAGAGCTAATGAGCAGGTGCAGCTCCAAGTGTGTGTGTTTGTGTGCACGCAAAAGTGCGTGTATGTACGTGCATTGACTGCTGATGGATATATGATGTGTGTTAATAGCGTAAGAATAGTCAGGTCTTTCTTTTCTTCATCTTTCCTCACTTCCTGTGTGTGACTTCTCCTCTGTGCGTTGTTGCTCAGTTTTACTTCACCACCGTCACACGTTGTCGTACGCTCACTGTACACACTTTCCAGCTGTGTTGTTCAAAGGTGCGAGCTGACAGCTGTACAGTTAGCCTGCAAATGGCCTATGGGATTTCCCATAACCACAACACATACACACACACACACACACACAAAAACACACAGGAGGCTTGAGGTTTGAGTTCATTACTGCCCCCTCTGGAACCTCAGGTTAAACAGCTTCATAAATGCCTGCATTAAATATGCAGACCACATGAGACTCATGTTAACACTAGGCCACTGGTTCATATACAGACATTACAGGTTTCAATTTATATGTGCAACGCTTCCACTTGAGGTGAGCGCCGGTGTCACACTCACAACACCCACGTGCCTGTCAGTGTGATAGATGGCTGTGCCGCTGATGGAGCTAATTCAAAAGCACAGTGCTGTCTCCGAGGAAGAATAGAATAAAGGAGAGTGGATCTCCTCAGTGTCTCCATCAGTACACACTCTCAGCAGCATGCACACATTATGAACAGCATGTGCGCGCAGTACGTGCAGTCACAAATAAACACAAAGCTCTAGATGATTGTCTTCTTGATTGGTTTGTGCTTCTGTATTTGAGTTCCATTTAGTTTAAGATGAGCCTTTTGTTACCTTACTTGCTATTTTCCAGCTCTGGACGCTGCTGCTCGTGTGTCTCTTGACTCTCCATACCTGCTCTTACTCTCAAACTGCAAATTGGGATTAATAAAGCATCCAGGTTATTGGTCCCCAAGAAAGGACAGCCGCTCAGTAAACAGTTCTTATTTGACACTGCCCGTAGTGAAAACAGCATGTAAGGTTGAGCGCACTCCGGTGGACCTCGCTGCTTGTGATGTGATGTATGATTTAGTGTAGAAGAATATAGCCGGTGTTCAACCCAAGGGAAATTTAGTCCATTGCTTACTTTCTTTCAACTTGACAAGAAGTTCCTAGCACTGCCGCGCTCTCGCAGCCCAAACTTTGCTTGTTAGTTTTGGGTTCAAGCGAAAAGAGAGACGAGGCTGCTGTTTTTGACAGATGAGCACCAGGGGGAAGTGATCTGTGAGGTGAGGAGAGTGGGTGTTAGCCTGAGATTTGGTTTTGTCAGACAGATCTGCTGTGAGTCAGCAAGCCACAAGGAGAATCGAGCGCATGTAAGGATGTCTGTGATTCCTTCTTTCATATTTGTTGTGTGAGTGCATATTTTCTTAGTTGACAGTGAATGTTTGCACGTGTGTTTCACACGGATGCACCGGTCAGGTTCAGCTGCCAGCGCTGTTTTCATGGTTGCTTGGTGGCATCTGCAAGTTACTTGATGTCTTTATACTTTCATGTTTGCTATTTTTTAAAATATTTTTTTCTTTCTGTTTTTCCATGTTATATTTTGCTATTTCTGTGTATTGTGTACACTTGCATGTATGCCCGTGTGGGGATAAAAATCCAAACTCTGTGGCTTTTACTATGTTTTCTTCCCTTTTTCCCCCATGAAAGCACATTAAAGTGGGACTTTTTTCTTATCCCAAATTGAGGATCTAAAATTAGAGGATGTCATTAAGTGTTTCCAACGTTGTAAAGCCCTTTGAGGCAAATTTGTGTTATTGGGCTATATAGATCACATTGATTTGACTCAATGGCCTCCTGAATGTTGCTTTATTAAAAAATAAAGAAAACAGTGACTGCACTTTGGAACAGTGGTGCTTTCAAGTACCGTACATGACAGCGTCACTATGAAATCTTACAATGAGCATTCTAACACACTGATGTTTAGCAGATACAAGGTTTGCCCTATTGCTAACCTATTAATTAAGCATTTGCCAGTAATCCTGAGGCACAAGGGAAAGTACAGTTACTGACAGGCCTGGAAAGATAAAGAAACAAATCATGTGAACATAGAATGTATAAAACATGAATGTAGTCACTGTGACATCACACATGTTCATAAAGAGAAGTTGTTAAGCCCAGTGTGGTGGTCACGGCAGTGCCTGAGTGTCAGATAATTCAAAAATGGTCAAAGAGGTGGAGCTCAGATGAAGCACAGGCTTCCTCGGCAAACTAAGACTAACCATATGTCGAATAATTTCATGAAAAATTCCCTAAAAGGCACCACATGGCACAAACATGGCTGATAGATGATGGTCAATTGCTCGAATTAGCTGAGGTGACGCTGAGCATACAACTACTGCTGTCACTCAAAGTTACCATGCCCTTAATTATGCGTAACTCTAAAGCCTTGTATAAGTGATAAACGCAGTTAACTATAGAGACAAGGGCTGGGCATTTGAAGAAATTTCCTTGATCCATCATTTGGAAAATTAACGATTAATTACTTATTTAATTGTTATTTTTCTATATTAAACATGCCTATGACAGAAAATACAAAATACAGCAGGTTTTTACTCAATTAAATCTTTATTCCAAGAAGAACTTACAGTCCAACAATAATCCTCTAAGAAAAGGCTTTAAAGTTCAACTGTTTAACTTAAACAAAAAAGATATGCAGCTCACGTAACATGAAAGCAGCTGAGTGTGAACCCCCGACGCTACGCTGCACTTAAACACAACTGAGCCTCTTTTAGAAACAATAAAAAAAAATTCATATCAAAGGATAGTACTTAATAATAAAAACAATACTTACCGTTGCGTATCGCGGCTCCTCCATGCTCAGGCTGAGGTGATGGTAGGTTGAGAGGAGGATGCTCTGACGTTAACCAGGGTCGGATGTAATGTTACGTTACATTGTTCAAGTGGTACGTCATTGGGGTTGTTGTTGTGTAGTACTTATACACGGCTTTGCAGTGTTTACAACAAACTTTGCCATCTTTTAATTTGAACTGGTCCCACGCCAAACTTTCTGCACGTTTACGTTTGATATCTGCTGCCGTCATGACAGCAGGTCGTAAGCTCTGTCTTCTGAAAGTAGTGTCGCCCCCCTCTGGTAAGATGTCTCATCACTGCTACATAGTGAAATTTATTGCATCACTTTAAGACTCACACTACACAGCAAAACCTGTAGGCTATTTAGATTATCTTATGTTTGATCGATAAAAATTTCATGTGATCAACAAAAATCCTTAACGATCAGTTACTGATCATCAATTAATTATGCCCATCCCTAATGGAGACTAGCTTTGTTTTTGTTTTTCATCATGGACTGTAAAAATGTTAAAATCTGGTGTAAAGGTGGCCACTTTTTTAAAGGTACTTTATTGTTCACATATACAGTGTACAGTGAAATTTGGTCTCTGCATTTAACCCGTCCCTGAGGAGCAGTGGGCAGCCACAGCTTGGCACCCGGGGATCGACTCCAGATCTTAGCCAGCACCTCAGTCAAGGGTACTGACTGGAGATAAACCTAACATACATGTTTTGAGGGAGAGACCAGAGCACCTGGAGGAAACCCATTAGGGTTGACTGGTATTTGGAGGGAGCCCCAAGTGGCTACTCGAGGACACTACAGTTTTTGGTACTGCCATGTTGGCTTCATACATGTGACTACTGCTGTAGCTGTGACACAATCTGGGAGAAGAGCTGAGGTAGATATATTGTGGAGGTGATGGTGGCGCCATACAAACACTCCCTCAGACACTGTGAGACAGACAGGGGAAATGAAAAACACACAGAAACACGAGGGAAAATACTGAGGAATGCTGTGACTGTGACATCTAGTGAATGTTTACCAAATTTCATGGTAATGCATGAGATCTCAGTATGGGCCAATGCTGCTAACGTGGCAAAAAAAATAATAGCATTTATGGTTTCATGTCTGCTAGATTTGTAGAAAAAAAAAATGAGTGCACAAAAAGACAAATTTTCAACAGCAACTTCTTTGGAAATGTAACTGGCATAAGCAGCAAAGCTTCAATATTTTGGGACAGAAAAAAAATCACATACAGTACAAGACTGTCAGAGATATCTAGAGGTACCATGCAAGCACACTCATAAATTGGGTAAGGGAACCAATGGGCCGCATGCAAACTGTATTCCTCCTCTGTGGTTGGTCCAGTCACGCTAAAGCTCACCCTGCAGAATACCAATGTCGGTTCACACACGTACATTTGCAGTCTGCGTGGCGCACACACTCCTCGAGGCCCTTAGATCAAATTTACAATTCCTCCATCAGGCACACGGACACACACACCGACACAGACACGCACACGTGTAAGATGCACACACAGAGATATAAAGAAATCTGCACGTGCAAATCAAGAGGCTGGAAGGACAAAAAGTTCACATACACACACAAAACAATGTACACATACACACACACACAAAACAATGTTAAACACAAAGTCAGAAGCACACAATCATTATTACTCATTCTCACGCACACATACTGCTGAACTGAGCAGTCACACATACAGTATAACAGTCACACATCCCTCAGCGCGCAGCATGTACGCAGCTGAGAAAACAGATTGGGTTTGTTTGTTTGTTTGTTTGTTGGGTCTCCTCTCCATGCTTGTTTGCTGTGCTTCAGCCAATGGAAAACTAGCATCTTGAGGATCATTAAGTGGCTAAAGAGGGCTCTTTTGATTTGCTGTGTGTGTGTGTGTGTGTGTGTGTCTCCCCAGTGTGTATCTGTGAGCTTGTGTCGGTGTCCATGTTCGTATGCGTAAACATGTGCCTGAATGGTTGTTTGGATGCGTGTGTGAATGCTCAGGCAGGCGCGTGTTTGGGTTTTGATGCATCCTTGACAGGCAGGCACAAAAGCCGACATGATTAGTTGTGTTTCGGTGAAGGCAGGTGCCGCCATTCAATCTTTCATGTCACCCCACAATACATCACGACTTCCAGTAAATAGGCTGGCAGGCAGATCCTTCTCGACTGTGTTGTGGCAGGCAAAATATTTTGCTGCCAGTGTGTCAGTTTTAGCCAGAGTGAGAGCCCTGCTCCTCATACCAAGCCAAGCTGTGATTGAATAACATTTCTGCAGAGGATATGAGTTTCTAGGCAATTGAATGAGAGTAATGTAAGTCACAGTGAACAGTGCTGGTTTGGTTCCAGGGCCATTACAAAGCTTTGCGTTATGTTAGATGTCATTAGTGGGGATTGGTGGGGAGTAGAGGGTGTGTAACAGCAGCGGTGGAGATTAAGACATCCCACTGTAGATGATGATTGCTTTTGTCAGCCCTCCCTGTTCAAGCCCCCACACCCCCACACTGCCTCTTTGTGTTTTCATCTCTCATTTACTTGCACAAGGCTCAGTCTCTCTCCTCCTCTCCTTCCCATCTCATTCGCCCGTTCCCTGCATCGCCTTTTTCTTCATTCTCGTCCTCTTTGCTCTCTCTTTTTCTCACACTGTGAAGTGGAGGAACAGCTCATCAGTCGGAGACATCCATCCAAAAGGCTGACTTTGTCAAACTAAACCGAGACAAACATTCTCCCCCGAACAAAGAGAAGCCGCAGCTTGAGCAGCAGCACCTCTCTGATATTTTTTAGGCCTCTGGCTGCGCTAACAACAAACTATGTGTTGTTTGAGTGTCTGGAACATTCCACTACTTTGCCCCTTTCTGCGTTGCAGTGGTCCATGCCAAGATACCAACGGGATACTCATGCCCCGCTGGCAGACAAGAAACAGAACATTTGCCAGTTCAATGAAGTTGCCAATTAACAAAGTCAAAGTTGTGCTGTGTGCTGAGTTTGTTCCAGTTCAGACGGTCTGCAGAGTTTCATATCAATCAGGCCAGTGGGCCGTTGTCAGATGAGCAACATTTGGAATATTCATACAGTTCATACAATGCACGACTGCTAATGATGCTCTTTCTTTGTGTGCATGTATATTCACAGCTGCGAGCCCATGCTGTAGACATGAACGGTAACCAGGTGGAGAATCCAATTGATCTGTACATCTATGTGATCGACATGAACGACAACAGACCTGAGTTTCAGAACCAGGTGTACAACGGCTCTGTGGCTGAGGGCTCCAAACCAGGTAAAAAGTCACTTCTTCTTTTGATTTAATCGATTTAATCGATTAATTTGAATTTGTGGTTTGGGAAGATTTTTCAGTCTAGGCTTAAATTTAAATTAAGGCTTGTGTGTGGTTCCAGGAGCCTCAAAATTATATTTTCTTATTTATGATGATAAAAGAATTATGTGAAAATATGTTTTGTCAAATACCTGCAGGCTTCAGTGCAAATGTAAACAACCTCTCCTCCCATTAAACTACATAGTGCACTGTTAGAGACAATTTTGCAGCCTTCACCTGAATCCCAGAAAGGAACACTTACTTTTGTTAATTTTTATTGTTAAAATAAAATAAAAACTTGTTTTGGGTTATTTTCTTTGTCATTTGTAGTTTTTTTTGAAGAAGAAAAAAAAATCGATTAAAATCATAAATTAAAAAATCATAAAATCTTTTCAATTTTTTTAAGCCATATTGCTCAGCCCTAGTAACATTTAGTGTTTCCCCTACCATTCATTTGGAGGGGCGGCCCGCCCACCCAAATTACTTATGGAATATATGTAATGTATATTGATGCTCTTCTCCCATGTTCCTACCAAGGACTTGGATAATCCATGCTACACACTCAAACACAGTCAGACACACACACACACACACACACACACACACACACACACACACACAGCAAAGTGAAACAAATTGATTGAAAGCAACCCGAGCTGAAGACGAAGTCAGTATGTTCCATGCAAGCACAGCAATGCCCCCCAACACCGACATTTTAGCATGAGTTTGTGTAAAAACGACTGTAACTTTGCTACATGTTTTGTTGAGATTGTGCGTATTTATCTCAAATGTTTTAAACACCGTTCAAACTTAAAATAATGTGTAATTTTATTCAAGTTAACATTTCATTTTGTCGCCTGTCGCTGACTTCTGGGGTAACAGCAGTCATAGAGTAAAGAAGGAAGTCAGACATTAGCAGACTTCAATACATTACCTCGTCTGTGAACATTACAGCCTGAGGCAATCAGGTAAATTGTCATCTGCCCAGTCGCTGTTTAATAATGGCATAAACAAAACAAATCATGACACGCTGCCTCACAACATTATTAATTAATTAATGTCTTTTGTTTTCATTGTAACGCTGGAGGGACCTCTAGCTGCAGAAATTGCATATCGTGTTTTTTATGCCAACTGGCTTTTCTCCAGTCCGCGTGCAAATTTATCCTCAGTCAAAGTGAACTCAGACTTACTTATATTACATTCATGACTCTCATTTTATAAATGACACCTAAACAATCAACAATTTGCAAACAAAAGTACATCACCTATATTCTTGTTTCAGCAGCAGGCCAAGTTATTTGGTTAGATTCTTCACTGCTAAGTCAGCAACTTTACTTCGACTAAAACAAATCATTAAGCTGTATTTCCCACCTCCATAAAACACAAGGTAGTTCCTAAATTAATCTTATTCTTATTATTAATTTCAAATTATTATATTTGCATATTTTATTCTTCTTATTCGTATTCTACTTTTTAAAATTTTTTTTCAAAGACTTGTGTTTATTGAGAGTGCCTCACTACAGTGATTCCCAGTTCTTTCAAATAATGAGCCTGAAGCACAGACAGTAAATTGTAAAGTGCATGGAGCCGCTGGGACATCGCCCTTTGGTTTTGTGGAATCCTGTTTTGAAGCCTCAAGTGTGGCATTATGGCCATTGACATCCTCTTTTTTTTTTTTTTAAGTCAGAAGTGACCATATTTGGGAAAGAGGATGAAGCTTGGGAGAATGCATATATTGCATAACTAGTGTTACTCATTATACAGACTCAGCAACAAGGCTCTTATTGTGACCAAAGAAGTGAACAGGAAGTGTAAGAGGACAGATAATGTGAGCTCAAACTGCACTTTTTGTTCATTTCTGATCGGTCATCATGAAAACCATAAAATACAAGCCTGTGATCTTTTAATTGCAGCAATTAAAACAGTATAATGTTACAATTTAAATGAATTAACGGGAAGTCACCACTTACACAAGCACTTTTGTAGCTTCTGTGACATCCTCTGCAGAAGTTGATTAATGCAGTAATCCATTTAAAGCTGTGCTTTGGGCTGATTCATTGGATTAGTTTAAAATACTTATAAATACCGCAAGTAGAAAATGTTTAAAGCTTTTTGCTCCCTAAATATCTTGTTTCCATCCTCAACTTTTTAAATTGTTGAGTCTTTACTTTTCCATCTTCTGAAGGTCCTTCGGAAGACCTCGCTGTTTCAGTCTTAGTTATGGTATCCTTAAGTGAACTCCGAGTTGTCCAGCCACAACATTTTTGAGGTGTGAGTTTAGTGTGACTCCTGAAGTTTTTGGTTGGTTTAGTCGGGGCCGAGTTCATGAGGTATTTGTGTTGCAGCGTCCTGGCTGGATGCATCATTATCAGATTCTGCAGAGCATGGAGAGATGTAGGCTTTCTCTCTGAATCAGGGAACAGTGTTGTGGTCAATGCGAAGCTGGAGACGAGAGCTGAATGTGCAAGTAGCTTTCATGTCTCGACTGGAAGAACTCTTGTTCTAACAATCAGACCCCGAGGACCCATGTTTGTCTTCACAGCGTTCAGATATTGTTCTGCTGCAAAGTTTAATCTCAGGGGGATTTGTAAACAATATAGGAAAGCATGATGTGTGTGTGTGTATGTGTGTGTGTGTGTGTGTGCATTAGTAAGAGAGAACTGGCTACTACTCAGTGGAGCATGGGTCTATATACAGAGCTCCTAATTAGCGAGGGCAGTCAGACATTCCAAACGCTACTTTCTTCATTTTTTCACGCTGATACTCTCAGCTTAGTTAAAAATGAGAGCATGCGACAACAAAAGTCTTTGAATTAAATTTTGTTTTGAACAGAAAGCAATCTGTGATACCAATTAACTAGAAATATATAAGACTCTGTACAGTATAATTGCTCTGCTCTTCATTAAGCAATCACTAGAAACATTTGTTTGTGGAGGACAGAATGTCAGGTGTGGAGAGTTTGGTGTCAAAGAAGCATATTGTGTTTGGAGCGCAGCACTGTTTTGTCTTCCTTTGCTCAGTCGTTGGTCTTTGAATTGATGAATTTTAATTAGCAAAATTGGCTGCAAAGCCGTGCTGGCCTAATTGCCTGTTTAGTCGAAGAAAACAAGAATGACTGCGATTTATCTTCAGTGTAGGTTCAAGGAGACGTTTTATACTTTTCTGGACCATTAAAGCCTTTAATATATTCTCCGCCAGTTAAATCTTTTCCTTACTAATGATGGACGCAGTTTAGACCTCAAGTGAAGTGCTGCGCAGTTTTGCCACATCTGTCTTTGTGAGGGATACACTCAAAGCCAAATATGATATACGGCAAATAATGCAATGGAAAAACATTTTTTTTTGTTTTTTAATGTGCAAAAAAAAAAATCTGCTCCATGATTGGCATGTCTGTGCGTCAGCTACGGCATTATGTTTCTTCAGATCAATTCATATCCTTGTCTGTGAAGGTCCTTAGTTATCCAGTCCATCGGGTACTGGACTTGTTTGTCAATGCTTAAAAAGTGTTTGAGCTCTCATCCAAGAGGCTTCTTCTTCATCATCATTACCATCATCATCATCATCACTGCTGCACCTTCAACCAGTACTTGTTCGATTGCTTAGATTACTGTTTTTATACTCATTGCTCCATATGTTCTGATGTTGTACAGTTTTATAAATATGTCCTGTTTGCATAGTCTCACATTCTGTATTTATATTTTGTCTAATGTACATACTCATATTCGATCTATACATATATATTTGAATAGTTCATTTGCAAAAACAGATAAAAGCCATCCTAAAATGAATTAAAATCATCTCTTTCACTGACACTGCATGGTGTCCAATCACAAAAAATATATGATTTAGTATAATAATAATTTAGCCAGGCTAAAAAAATATATGTATATACATAAAATAAAATCAGTCAATCAATATTGCCTATAATAAAAAATTATAAAGTTTGAAAAATACGAATGGAGATATCTGTTTTTGCAAACAAACTCTTCATTTACATATTTAGGCATGTGTATCTTATTTCTGATGTTTCTGCACAAGTCCTTTAAACATTTCTGCTTGATTCACTCAATCTGCTATAAACTCTGTCTTGTAATTATTGGATTATCAGGGTGTCTCAGCCTAAGAATTTCACACAAGTGTACTTGTACAACCGTAGTGACAATAAACATCCTGAATCTTCTTGAACCTTGAATCTTGAATCTGAAGTTATACCTGACTGTCAGAGAGCCCCTGGCTTGAAACTCTGTAGGGTCATTGTGAAGGTTATTGTTTCCCACTAGAGTCACCTGAGGCCAAGTGTGAGTGGTTGGTAAATCTCCCTGGACGGGATGAAAACTCAGCATCGTGAATAGGCTATAAGTGGTGTTGTAGACCTCTTCCTCCTCTGTTTAAGTATGGCTTCTTCACTTTGACTCCTCCACTTTGACTCCTCTTTCAATTCATCTGTTCACCCTATCCAAAACATCATATGATTGCATCACTGGATGGCAAACAGGTTTGCATCTAACCTATTAATCCCTGATTTAATGCACCACCCAGTGAGCATGCCGAGTGACACAATACAATGTTTGCATGACCAACAGGTGGATCTTGCAGTTGTGATTTCTGCGTTCGCCAGCTTCGGTGAGCCGTGTGAGGACTTTGTCTCTGACAGTCTCTGTCACAGTTGTGACTCTAGAGCTTCTCTCTGCTCAAAATGTTTGAAACTTTAAGAAGTGCAGTGGGACAGAGAGGCTGAGAGGACGGATTTTTAATATGAACTGTGCATGGTGAAGGGAAGAAGTGAGCCCAAGTGCTGATTGTTGAGAACTTTGTGGTGCAGAAGGCTCACAGAGTGACCTTCAAACGGAGGACAACATCCACTGCGTTGTCGCCCTAGCAGTGTAGCGTTGAATGTGTTTGCTACGCGTTGTGTAGAACTGTTCAGCTCTCTTTGCTTGAAATGCATCTTTGGCTGCAGCTGCTGAGTTTATATTGTTTATTCATCTCTGTGTTTTCTGCTTTGGTGATATTTCATTTTGCTATTAAAGTGGCTGCCATTTCATTTCTGCAGTATAATGTTGCTTTTTGCTGGCACTGCTCCTTGTATTTATTTTTGGTCATTTGTGTTTAGTTTTGTCTCTTTTCTGGTTAATTGTAGTGACTCTACAAAGGGGGGATGATGTATAATTACAATAATCAGTCTGTCTAAACAAATGGAACTTATTGTTGACTTGGGCATAAGGGCTCAATCCCGTGATGTTGATTTTAATACTAATTCCTTCAACTGAAGGATAACATTCCATATATCTTTAATCTGAATAGTTTTTCTTTCCAATGCAACACAGAATCTTTCCATAGTTCACCACTCTCTGGTGATGATGTCTGTGTGCACCTCCAGTTTTTTACCCAGCAGCACTCCAGATATAGAATAAGATTCACAGCCAACTGCAAAATGCACATTTCAGGTCATGAACATTTATTAATATCGACTTTGACTTTGAACTCCTTTGTCTGCACCTTTCTTTACGTGCCTGAAACTCTGCTGCATTGAATCACAATTCCTCTAAAAATGTTGAAATTCAGTAAAAGACCAATCTGAACTAAAATAGAGAGCAATCTTAGATGCACATAGTACTTATTTTTGGCTTGCGTGTGCTTCGTATATTCTGAATTTTTCACCTCTTCTCTCTTTCAGTCCTCAGCTTTGCTTATTCTGAAAAATATGTCAGCTGCTGATACTTATTCACTATTCTGACCCTGTTCAGCACTTTGCCTGGTT
>JAQFJA010000012.1:24900064-24913270 GCA_029874485.1 Naso brachycentron | reverse complement strand
GTTGCTTTTTAATAGAGATTTCTTCTTCTAAATATTTTAACTAAACTTTCATATCACACATAAAAATTGCCAGTAATAATTTAAAGAACAACTAAATCAGTCGAGTCCTGTAAGCACTCGTGCTGAGCTTCATTGATCTCAGCATTTGCATGTGGCTTGGCTCATTCTGTGGAACCGAAGGATGACCGTGAAAATCCCTGAGGGGTTTCTCCAGGTGACACACTCTCCCTCCGTCCTCGCAACAGGTGGTGTGTTGAAACCTATCACGACACTGTAGCTGACAGATGCTGCTCGAGGCAGGGTGTCCAGCGCCGCTGATATCATGATTCTGTCTGACTGCCCACAGCAGGTTGATGCACCGGTGGTAAACATCAAAGAATATTCGTATCTATTATCACATTATATTTCAGGACAAAATACAGTTACAGTCACATTGTGGTGGGGTTTTCCAAAACATTATTGTAGCCTTTCATTGCATTAGTCCATTTAGAACCTGGATAAGTCAATTGCAAGAAAAAGAAAGAAAAAAAGAGCAAAAACAAGGTTTTGTTCACATCATATTATGTGAAACCTCAGGGTTATAAGCAATGCAGAACTGTAACAATCAAACAGCTTCTGCCAATGTTATTTTAATCAAATCAAAAACAAATGAACAATTAAAATAATGTTATCTCACTACACTAATCACTTGTGTGGGCACGATGAGAGAGTTCTCAGCCGCAGAGATCTTTAACACCTGGTTTTAAAAAAAAAAAATGTCTGAAGAAGAGGGTTACTAACTACTCATGTTTAACTCAGGTTTAGTGAAATTTCTTTCAAGGTTACATGAGGTTAAACAATTTAATTCCACCATTTTATCAGGAAAAAATGTGAAGCTGTCCAAATGAATTCAGAGCTTGTAAAATATTTGTGATATATTCATGTGCTGGTGGCTTGCAGCCAATTTAGTGCCCCATCATCCCAGTGAAAACTTAACTGTCTACAGTATCACTGACTCTGTCTCAGCAGACAGATGAACCGCGATACATGGACGGTAGAAACTTTCATTTTATAGTTTTTATCACACCACTGAATTGCATAAACCTGTGCACAAAGGATGACTGTACACAATGAATAATCCAAGTATAGAGAAACATTTCATTGTAATATTCTTAAAAATGTATGGAATGGCAGAGCCTAGCAGTGGGGGTTACGTGTAAAGCTGCAGCAGTATCACATTCTGTATCCACAGACCCACATATCAAAGGTTCTCTGAAGCATGACAACACGTTCTAACATCTAGCGCTGTGTGAAAGCCATCAAAGAGGAAGACCTACAGGGAACCGCCCTTATCACAGTCACCAGATGTTACGTAGAGAGAGATCCGATCAAGCCGTCAGCCAGGAGCAGTTTGAAACGGCTTCATTTGTCACTTTCTGCCAATGGGCCCCCCGCTTAGCACCCAATGAACCTGTGACTAATGGAATTTAATTTGTGCAGGTAATCAAACGTAACAAAACAGTACATGACAAAATGAGTTATTTGATCACATTCAGATCTCGTTAATGAGGAATGAGTAGAAATTAAATCTGAAACGGTGGGAATTATCCTGGGAAACCTGCAAAACGTTTGTGCAAGGGTGTTGGCAATAATTGTGATATTTAAAAGTGAAATATTGAGTTGTGTTGATGTCACAGTACACTGTGTAAATAATCCAGCGAATCTTTCATCATAATCTTGTCTTTTCATTCTCACTTTGTCACAGTTGTGGTAATGCACCTTAACAGTTGCTAACATAAAAATTCATTAAAGTCCACCTGAAATGAATTGAAAAATGTCTTTTTTTGCTTTTACATCACATTCCGGGTCATATTGTTCTTTCTGTAGATGTTTTAGCAATAAAAAAGTACACAAAAAAAATCTGTTTTCAGTTTCCACATGTTCTCCCCGATAAAAAAACAAGTCAAGTGGCTTTTGTCATCTTGCCTAGAGCCATTTCAACAAATAATATCATTACATCCACCATCATCCTGGTTACCATGTTTGTCGGCAGGGGCCAAAGGCTCAAACATAAACGGCTTTACTCTGAGGGAGACATTTTCTTCCCCTCCCTCATCCTCCTCCGCCACCTCCTGCTGTTCCTCCTCCTGTAACATTGATGATGAAGGATGCGAGCGATCCTCCAAGACAAAAAGATCACTAACGTTAGCCTCTAACTTGGTATCGTTTGTTGTATCACCGTAATTCTCCATGCTTGTTAAGACACATCCCTCTTTTCAGTGGTCCAATCAAATTCCACCACATGTTTTGTCTCATCTGTATATCCTGTTCATACATGCAAGACTTCATGATACGGAAGTTAAATAGTCTCAAAATGCTGTTTCAGGTGGACTTTAGTTGCAGTTGTTCTTTTTGTACAGTTCTGGTTACAGAATCTTTCCACCTCCAAATACTCATGTGAGTTTAATTCATTTGCCAAAAAACAGACACAGACAGTTTACTAAGTCGAAGATGTATTTGATTATTTTTCTAAAGTATTGCCATGCTGTCATTATCGTGACTATTTGAATAATCATCTAGTGAAATCTGATATCATGACTTCTCTACCTGTGTGTAAATAAGTTCTTTCTGTTGTTTTACTCATTTAGTATCTTAAAAAACTCACTTGTGGCCTGTGGCTCTAGAACATACAGCACACACTTATGAAATGAATTCTTATACACAAATGATACTTCTGTCTTTTCAAAATCAGCAAAAAGATCAAAATTTCTATGAAATCTTCAAAACTGTGATTTGAGACAGTCCGTGCGTTAAACCTCAGATAAAGATTTGTCAACATGGCGTGACTTCCTCAGAAAGCGACCGTGTACTCAGTCTGCTGTGTACTCAGAACATCTGCCCCGTGATGCTCTGTTGTTGTCCTTCCCTCCCTCTTCTTCCCGACGGTGACAGCAAGTTGTTCCCTTTTATGGACCCTCTTCCTCAAAAAGGCCATCGGAAATGAGAGCACAAGATCCGAACCAGCAGCTGAGTGCCTTCTCTCACAGTCGATTTGCCCTCCCAAGAGGGGACTAGGGGGCTCTGTCTGTCTCTCTTCTCTGTTTCTTTCTCCTGAAGAGTTTGCTAACAGTTGTGGAGAGATTTAAAAGATTTTCTCTCCGTCTTGCCTTTGGGGGGGTAATTAGGAATCAGCACAGGATGGGAGAGATGCAGTGATTGAGGCAAATAGAGGTGGAAGAGCACAGCAATATTTCTGTCAGTAGTTGGAGGTAGACTTTGTGAGCAGGTATGCTCCTTACTATTTGTCAAACACATCAGGGCTGCATAAACAGTTTGTATTGATACAGTAGGTCAGTGGTTAGCACTGCTACAGTATAAATCACTGTTTCTGTGTCCGTTTTTAATTCTTAACCTTGTTTTCCTTCAGACAAAAACTTTGGAGCAGTAAACCCATTTTACATGCAGTCTTGCCACCTTAGCTGGTTAGTTCCAACAACATCTGTAATGTAGACTTCAAGTAAGGGATAATTGACGAGAAGGTGTGTGTTAAACATAGATAGGCACATACATAGAATGAAGAACTGCCCAGCGCAAAGCATTGCCTCCTTACAAGTTCCAAAACTTTGCAACAGATTTACAAACAGATGTTATTTGGATAAACTGACCACATATTAGGAATCATTGTCGTTACATTCTTGGCTAAAATCATTTTTAAACTTCCTGAAGTGATATATTCATAGTTCCAGTTTGAAATTAACAAAACAATTTCTTCCAGCCTGCTCCACTAGGTTATTGGCTCCACCCTTTCTGCTATGTAGGCAAGATGGCGAGTGCTCTTTCATGTCACTGTAGTTATGAGTTGGGTGCCGTATCAGAAAAGAGTATTCATTTAGACTGTGGTATAAGCTGTGTTGAGCGATCATGTCCGAGCCTGGAATGTTGAGTGATTCTCAGTTTCAATCGAACCGACTGGCCCACTGAAGAGGAAGTGTTGTTTCCACAGAGGCTATGTCTGCTGATAGGTTCCAAGACTGAGTAGTTTTCAATATGAAAAATAAAATGACATTCATGTGTAAAATCAGTGGCTTGCCTCTGTAATGAACTAGACAATGTGAATTATGTTAACACTGCTGCTCAAATTATCAACGTATGATTCAGGAAGGATCATTTTTGGCCCTTTCAAGCTTTCGAGGTGCTCCGACTGTCCGTGAAAAACTGCCTTACCTTTTAAGCCTGATTTATGCTTCTTTGGCTGCATGTGGAGCCTATACACTGTTGAGAGCATTTATACCTGTAAGTTAACGTGTAGGCATGTATGCAATAAAGCTAAATGCCACTGCGTTGACCTCCGGGATGTGCTATTCGTTACCGTAAACAAAGGCGAGTGCAGCTGAGCAGATCATGATGGAGTTGGAGCTGATAAACACGGAATATGAGATACTTTAACATCAAGAATTGCAACTAGGAAAGGAGAAAAGACTTCGGAGGAGATGGTCTGTACAACCACTGAACCGTTTGAGGCAGAGGGAGGTTGAATTGTGGAAAGGCCAGCGGACCAATCACAGTTGTTGCAGTCCGCGTCGCTGCAATGTGTAGTTGTATTTCTTTGAACTGCACGTCAAGCTACGGCGGGGGGCACATGCTGATTCAACACAGAAGCATAAATCAGGCTCTACAGCAACAGTAACCATTGAAATCCGAAAAAACTCCCTCCATGTCATTCATGTATTGCACTTTCTATGTAACAGACAGGAGTAGAGAGACTTTTTTCGGGTTTAACTTTTTGCCTTTCACAATGGAAAAGGCTTCACTGTTTCCCTAAAAAAAAAACAGCAGCAGGTAGAGATCCATCCGCATGGCCATGACGCAGGAACAGTGCTCGAGGTAAAAGATGCAGTTGATCTGGCCTTTGAATACTTCCTGCTTCTGACCTCTTCCATAGTGGCTGTCTGTGAATGGTTTGAATGCTTTGACTGTGTCTTGTGTCCGCGGAGAGTGGTGGGCTCCATTAGAGGCTCTTGTGTGAGCACTGTGTGTCCCCTTTATCACTTCCCCAAAGATTCTCCGGGTTTCAACCTTTCCTCTTACCTCCCTTACCTCTCAACATCTACTTCTACCGCGGCCACTCTTTCACCCTCTCTCTTCCCTCCACTGATGAGAGTTATTATCCTCTTACACTGTCCATCCCCTCCTGCTTCCTGACTTCCCCTTGTACCTTTGCTTTTAGTGGTCTTGGTAAACCCTCTCACCTCTATTCTCATCTTCACTTTCTTTTTTAGATTTGCAATTTCCTCCTCTGCCTCCTATCTTTGCATCTGTGTTTGTCCATTTCCCTGTTGCTGCTGTATCCGTCTATCTCAATCCATCTTCCTCATTTTTCTCCGTCCTCCCTCTAATAGGGAGGCAGATGTTGACTCTGGCGTACTAGTTATTAGGCAGCAGATAGACCTCACCGGTGATCTGGAGTCACGTGAGCAAAATGGCCCACAGTATGTGCGCCTGCCACCGGTTAAATTTTGAGCTCCAGCAGTTTTGGCGAAAAAGCAATTAGGATTTGGAATTAGTGTTCAAATTAAAGAGGAATTAAACAGGCTCAGAGATTAACCCTCTCAGGCATGGCCACACCTCTTTGGATCTAGAGCTCACCATCATCATAACACTGAATCCTCCTCATTGAAATGAAAGGCAGCCGCACTGACATGTGATTCAACATCCCGTCCTCGCTCTCCCTACGGGACTAAAATGGTTGATTGTATATGAGGCAGATCCGGTGGAATAGCAGTAATTGTCTCTCTTCTCCCATTCTTTCCTTTCACTCTTTTCTTTTCCTCGCTGGACAAAGTGACAAATCATGCTTTGAAACTTAATGACGTTTGAAATAGAATTGGAAGCTACTATTATCCTGTCCATACGGGCTGTCACAGAAATGATGATGCCATCTAGACCTAATTATGGGAATGGAGACACCTGTAACTGCTCAGACCCACAAGGGAGCGCCAAGTCCGCCATTTGTGCAGCAGCTCTCCTGCTTTCAAAGTTTATGACTTGAGAGGTGGTGGGCCAAAAATACACTTTATTCTTTCTCCTGTGCTAATTTTAATGATTTTTGATGTGATAATTAAACATAACTGCTTTGTTGCCTGATTGGCATGACACTCACCACCCACCATCGTGCCACTGGTAACCACAGGGCTGTTTCACTGGTGATTTAGACCCTTGCTAGTGCCCACTAATGTTAAAAGGTGTTGTTATTTTTTTTAAAACAGGCATAATTTTTTTTTTAGTTCAGTTTTTAGTTTCCAAGTTTGAATGTTAGTTTGCAATTCATTTAGACAAGAAATGTAGGAAGTTATCATCACCACTTTTTTCTTTTTTCATCTTCTTTTCATAGTTGAGCTCATACGTCCTTGTCTTTGTCCTCTTAAATGTTTCTCTACTTATTCTACATCTATTCAAAGTATGTTAGTGCTGAAGCACTAACATGCTCTTCTCTCTTCCCTCTGTCCCTCTCCTGCGAGCTGACGGTCCTCATCTCCCGACAGCACCAGCAGCAGCCTGTAAATGGCCGCCTGATGGAAAGTGACATTTTCACACAACCCTGTGAGAGAGGCGAGGTGATCTCTCCTCTTTCCAGCACAAAGTGCTCCTAATTGCCTGGACGCATTTGTGAGCATCAGCTGACAAACTCGGGCAAATCAATAATTCTGCTCGGGGAAGATGCGAGGACACAGGGCCTCTAACCCTAATTCATGCAGTGAGGAGACACACACACGCACATGCATACAGATGCAGACGTGTACCTGGCAGAAAACACGGGCCTACATACATTCTTCACCCACATACTCACCCGCGCACACTCCCACCATCTAACCACCTCTGTGCTGTCTGCCTTAAATGGCAGTGTTTATCCGTGATTCTAAGACAAATAGGGAGAGAGCATCAGAGCATTAAGGGCAGCCACGATGCCGCTGAAGGCTGAAATAATGGATGGTGGAAATGGCAGAAGACCCAGCGCTGCTCATTACTAAATGGACTCTGCAGAGGTGGAAACTCTGCCCCACTAGCTTGCTATGTACAAAGGACAGAACTGCATAGCTTAAAATAGGGGCTTATTTAACAGATTGTGTTTTTGTATTGTACTCTGTAATAGTTCTGCCTTCAAAAGTTGCGTGTTGAAGAACAGAGAATGTCACTGCAATTTGCAAAGTCTGATTGACTTTTCCTGAGCTCTCTGCCTTCTCTTTGATATTTTCTACAAATTCATTTAGAGTGATGGGCTTACAAGAAACAGTCATTACGCCATATCTATTTTCAAACTGCATGTGTGAGAAGGACTTTGAAAGGCACGCTTGTATTTTAATGAATGTAACCTGCTTGTTTTTATGTTGTGTTTCGCGCACTGCAATCATTTTCTACCTTTTCAAAATATCCTGCCTCACTCTGAGTCTGCCTGGCTAACAAACTTTCTCTCCACAGGCTCATCTGTGATGCAGGTGACAGCCGCCGACTCAGATGACTCCACCACAGCTAACGGCATGGTGCGCTACCGCATCCTTTCGCAGACACCCCACAGCCCCATCCCAAACATGTTCACCATCAACAGCGAGACCGGAGACATCGTTACAGTGGCAGCTGGCCTGGACAGAGAGGTCAGTGTCAGCTGCATGCGTTGTGTCGCAGGGTCAAAGTAGGACATAGCTTTGCCTTGTCCAAGTCAAACTGCAGGCTGAGTGTGAGCTGATTAAAACCTTAAATTAATGGGAGCACAGTGAATCAATAAAATGCACAGTCTGTATTCTATTTTTTTGGTCTGAATGGACAGGTCGCAGTATACAAACAGTAAGGAAATGAGAAGAGACAGAGAAAGGAGTATCCTACGCAACAAATGTGCTGTGAGAATCATGTTTAATTTTTGGTTAAAACAAAAACAGTTTCCCCCGTTTCTTTAAGCTAAACTAAACTAACTTTCATTCTTTATACCAAATGATCAGATAATGTTGCAGTTGCTCAACAGGGGGCATGATGGCACCACCCCACCACTCCTTTAGAAAGAATTTAAATAGACCCTCATTAAACATATGACATTTAGATATGTGTTTTTTGAATGATCAGGGAAAATATAAAAAAGTCAATGATTGAAATGTATATTACAAAAATCTTGACTCTCATTATAGGTCTTATGCACTGTGTTTCTCTTCAGTACAAATAACAGGAGCTTACAGGGTGCATTTTTCCATTGTTCTAAGGGCATTCAGCTAATTTACACCACCACACAACAGGTGGCAGCAGAGTGCAAGTGGCTCGTAAAATGAGCCTGGTGAGCTGTTAAACACTGAGCGTTGCACGGGCCTGGTGCAGCAGAAAAAACAGACAACAACAACAACAAAAAAGAAGAAATAAATTTTGGCTGCCTCTCTGAGAACAGCACATATGAGACGAGAACACTGCAGGAAAAGTTGCCTGACCGGCTGGAAATTGTAATAAAAAACAGTCAAAAGACTTAGGAGGACAGCACACTTGCTTTTTTGAAGTTGTTGCTTTGCCAAGAAGTTTTGGCTGCAGTGAGGCTAATGCTTTATTTTGCTCCCCTGCCTCCTTTATCAAACAACAGGAAAAAACCTGGCACAGCTTCAAACAGGTGTGACCGATTTAAAGCATTCTCCAAAAAAAGGTAAAAAGGCACAAACACACTAGAAGCCACAATGGAAAGTCAGTGTTATTTTGCATGTTTGGAATGTAAGCTGTGCTGCTCAGCCTGGACCGTTAGTTGTTACAAATAAGTGTCATTACACTTAGGCTTTGGGAAGTTTTCATGAGAATTTCTCACAATTTTTGACCACTGTTTCAGTCATTTTTTAAGCCAGAATGTCAAACATTTGCTGTTCCAACTCGTTATGTGTAAGTACTTTCTCATTTATATAGTAAATAAAGAGTCTTATGATTTGGAATGTTTATCAGACAAAAGAAGCAAATTGAAGACGTCACTTTGTTCCCTGGGAAATTTTGATCATCATTTTCCACATTTTGTTGACGAGAAATCATTTCGCTTTCAGCTTGTATGCATAGATCCTTGAGTTTTTAATGCTACTGCTCTGGTCGCCAGCTATTGACTTGCTCCCCCATGTCCAACCCACTGAAGAAGGAACTTGAAAATGAAACAGCCGTTTCATTCAGCCAGTCATTACGTAACACAGCGTTTCTGCAGACAAAAACTTCTCAAGCAATTAGACATCAAGCACAGCTGTTTAATGTTTTACTGTTCTACTGTACTTTCTCCATGGACAGAGAAAGTTAGTTAGGGTTTAGCCACAATGCAAGCTGGTTATCATAACAGGTGCTTTCCACATCCACACTTAACATTGACTTTAATTACTTTATCTGGTCCGTCCATCATTACAACTTCTAATTCGATCGTTAAATTTTCTAAATATTTGTCAAATAATGGACTTAAAATGCAATTAAAACTGTTAAAAGTTTGAATTATATTTTCACTAATTTTTCATAAGGATCCCTTTTGTACATCCTTTTAGTATCTGCTTTCTATAACAAAGTACATGCCTTTTCAGTGTACACTATGCATATTTTCTGGTTGCACAATACTATGCAGTAGCAACATAAATATCTCAACCTGCAAATTTCAGGGCTTCCTAAATAAAAATTTGATCCCTGGATGTATGTAAACCTTAAAAAAATCTTTATTAGCAGCGTTCGCCCTTTGAAAAATGTCAAATGTTGAACGAACTAGGCAATAAATGAATTCATACATTCTTGTCTTTTGCCTGTTTTCTTGCTGTGTATAAGTATAAATAAATGAATAGGATCTAATGTCTAACTGTGTAGCGCAGGGCAGATTTAATGGCAAATCCAGCACCTTTCTGCTGACGAGGTTATGGGAGCTTTTGCCTCATTCTCGTCTTTTGTCTCCTCCACTGTGTGTGTTGTGTGCGTCTGTTCCTTGTTGTGGTTGTTTGTCCAACCCACACACCGTCGCCACAACAACACACATTATCCTTGCTCCATCTTCCATCTTATTCTGCTAATGAGAAAGGTCACACGGGGTCGGCTTTTGTTTATCCCAAGCTGCATCAGGTGACTGTGGGCAGTGGTGTTTCATGGCAGATTGTTCACCCTGCAGCCTCTCTCACTGTTCCTCTGTCTCTTGTTTTCACTCACACACACAAACAGTCCATTATCTCTCTGTGGTGTAAGGTCAAAAAAGAATGCAACTGGCAAAATCAGGGAAACATTCAAACTCATATGCGGATAAATGAGGATAATCTCATCCTCGTAACTTAGTTGGCTGATTTTACTACCAACATAAAAGCACCGTTAAGTGTGTCTCATAATGTTTATATTCTGCGAAGTCCCACTGGTCCCTTTCGGCACCCGGCCAGGCAGCTCTTTAGAAATTAAAACAGGATTTTTCCAAAAGTAAGGAGAGCATTTTGGAGAGTAGTTATGGTCAAAAATCTCAAGAACAAACCCAGGTTTTTATAAGAGAAGAATGCAATACATCAATTTTGATTCCTTATCCAAATTTTGTACTGAGCTGGCATGTCATGATGGAGAGATGCATTTGTGGGACATTATAAATAAATCCAGTGAATGGGAGCCAGCTCTGTGTCCCTGTTTCCAGCTTGGCCCAGGCAGCAGCAGGAGAAGCTGATGTGAGTGAGGAAAAGCTCATTAATCTGGACACATCAAGCCAGGCTCAGTCCCACCTGCCTCTGATCCTCCCACTAAAACTGGGACACACCTGGGAGTTCAACCACCTGCTGTCAAGGTCATCAACACAAACACACAAACAGTCTTAGACACATGGGCATGTGTGCGCGCACACACTCCCATGCCATTCTGTTTGCTGTTCAGAAGCAGCTTGTCTGAGGAGCAGCAGCAGATCTGGTGAAAGAGATCCTGAGACCCTGTTTAGATGGCGGGAGTTTTCGCATCAAACGAAACACTTTTGTTGCCGTTTGACCTTTCTTCTACGTGACAACAGCATGCTGGCATCCCAGGAACCGCAAACTTTGAAACCAGGTTCCAAAATGCAACCTTCTTTCCAGCTGTGTAAACTGGCACACTGCAAAGCCTGTGAGAGCGGTGACTACACTAATGCTAATGCTAGCATAAGTCAATGCATTCCGCAATAGCCACAAACAAACTCAGATTAAACTCTCCGCAGTGCACCCAAAGCAAGTCGAATATGATGCAGGTCTATTGAGGCGAATTCAAGTCTTCATAGAATAATTATAGAAGTTAAACTATGGCTGAATTTCTTTAATTTGTGGCTCTGGTTAAGGTAAAGATGCACTTAGCAGCAACAGCTGCCGATGGTATGTCATTACAAACTTACACTGCCGACTACCGGCCTGGCACACATACTACAGCACTTTCGGTTGTTCATATAAACACAGATTTTTTTTAAAGATGCAAAGGAAAGACTTCTGTTTTTTCAGGAGGGCTGCTCTTGTCTCATGTGGCCAAGTGTCAAACTGGATCCATGCACCCAGAGTGGTGTACACACTTGTTGATGCAAAGAAAACATGAATATGCATACTTTCTTTATTGACACCTCACCCCCGAAGAACACCTTGGAGGCACATGCTTTATATTCTGGGTCTCCTCTCCCATCTCCTCCTCTCACACTTTGGCTAATCCTCATCCACCATGCTGGTGTCTAATTAGAATGTTCATGTACTAATTAAGGGGTGAAGCAGGGTCTCTCGTGTTGCGGAGACCGGGGGGTACATGGAGGTTAGCCTCGTATCACTTACCTCTGACACTGCTGAATACCAATTATTCTCCCTCCCTCACCGCCCACAACGGCCTCCCCTTCTGTGACCTCACATGCTTCCACATACTCCTGCCCACAGGCTGACAAGCTGGCCGAAGCTGTACACGTGTGTTGACTCCATACACCCAACATTTTGGGTGGAATTTTTCATGTGCTGTGGCTTAATGTCTTGCATTTGTGATGTGGTGCATTTAAGGGTCTGGAGGAAAGAATGTAATTGCAGTAGATGATGGTTTCAGTTAGGATTTATACAATTTTGTTTGTGTGTATTTCTGTAAATGCTGCACTAATAGACTCCCCTGTCAGTATTCCAATAGAAGAAATGCATATCTAATGAAGCACAACTCTGGTGCAGCAGGTAGCAAGTAGAGTGGGAGATGTCGGGGTGCCACAGCTGGCATAGATGTTGTCCCTTTGTGCCCTCTCTCCATGGCTCCGGCTCCACTGGCAGGCAGCGCTGTCATCTTTCATTACCCCAGGCTGTCTCAATCTCCCGTGAGCCCTGGATTGGAACAGTTTGGCATGGTGTGGTGTGGTGAGGACTGACGCCAGGCTGTCCACCAGTCTGATGCCAGCTCTGCATTGGACTGTCTCGCCACCGATTAGGATGTTGCCTGGACTGCCTCAAGCACATGAGTGCCCACAGCCTTTAGCTCCATTAGGATCTGCAGAGTCTGGGGATACAGACTGAGAGCAGATATCCTAAATGGATCTGGGGCTTTATTGTCTTGGAGAAACACTGAGTTATGTTAACTCGCACCAAAGCTCCGGGAGCCAGACAACAAAGCCATTAGAGGATTGTGAGCGGGTTGCTAAATGTAGGATATAGATGCGTGTAGGTGGATGTTGACTGCTTATAGCAAGCATTCAATCAGGAATATATCCACTCCATATCCACCTTATTATGCGCACCTGGCGAGTAGTAAGTTGGACCTTTTTATTTTTTTTCCTCCAGAAAAGCTTGTATTATTTTTTCCACATAAGCCATTCTAGTTTCATATCATGTTTTTCCACCCTCTGTTGCAGATATTGGTTTTCTGTTTTGGTCTAGGTCAGGTATTCACTTTCAGCAGCTCTCAGATTATTAATTTCTACCAAAGCAGCATTTTTGCAGATGTTTGCAAAATTCATTCTCGTCCGTTCTATGAGTTTCCTGCTTTTCCTATGGACGAGCCTTTGATGACCTTCAGCACCTGCCTGTTCTTTTAAGAGCTGGATGTTGTTTGTTTACAAAGGAATTCTCTTAGTATATCTTTGAATGTTAGACCCCATCGGGACTCTGTTGGGAGGATGAATTTGGGGACGAAATAGCAAATAACATATGGTCAGATATTTGCATTGCATCTGTACATGTTTAAATGCAGTGCACCTTTTACACCAAGTACATCTAAAATCTATATTAATATTTTCCCTCACAGGTGATCAATGCAGAT
>JAQFJA010000012.1:24875099-24887785 GCA_029874485.1 Naso brachycentron | reverse complement strand
TGCAGTAATATTCACTTTTAAAAAATAAGTTACCTTATTAGCTTATGATTTGTGTCCACATGCACTAAAGACAAAGGGTGCTGTACACAGTATGTCCTTCTGACAATGCACCCAAGCTGCATCATTCTTTCCAAAACTCCAGCAGCATCAACTCTGTGCATAGACTGTTTGATGCGTTCCCACTGAACTCTGTGTCCATCTGCTTGCAGGCAACCTTTTACCATTCTGTAGCCTGCATTTGGTAGTCTGTTTTTTATTGACAACACAGCATTGTCAAGCTCAGCATCAGATAAGCTGCTGTAAGAGGCTCTTGTTGACAACCCAAGTTCACACGTGCGTCTGAAGATGGTAGATTCACTGACTCCCAGCAATGTGTGTGCAATACACGAAATTGGAAGGGGAATGTCAATCAGATGGGCCAGCAAGTCTTCGGAAAACCTTTAATCTGGGTCGCCCCCCTCCACTGCTCACTTCTGTGATGAGAGCAAGGGGTCGCTCTGGAGAACAGGCTGTGTTAATTTTTGATTGAAGACTCAAGATACTCCACAATATCCGTTGGTAAATGAAGAACAGTCGATGCAGATGTCCAAAAAAACACCTCCTGATTTACAACATACTGGAGATAGTCCATATCCAAATGCGGCTGACCAACAATCTCTGCTATTCAGGATAAAAGACGTCTCATTAATTGTGTCAGCAGTGATTCCTGTAAATATAAGGTCAATCAAAAAATTATTCCTCCTACACATTTTCACTCATGATTAGTACATGTACAGTAAAAGCAATGAGTCTGTGTTAACTTATTTGACAAAAATGCAGCCATTTTCCTTTTATTTCTGATCATTCGATAAATAACATTTGAATTTTATCTATTCAGAGTTGCGACCTCGGTTCATTTCATTCTATTCAAAATCTTAGTTGAACATTCATTAACTACAAAAATAAAACCCACGGCTGGAGCACCATAGTGAGAATATAAGAATACAACAGCTTGCTGACATAAATGGACCGTAGTGATATGGAAATATAAATAGGGAAAACACTGCTCAGCTAGATTAACCCAGACCCAATTGATCTTCAAACAAAGTTTAGGTTGTTACTCTCGCCGATATAGGATGGAAATGCACTTTGCGATGGTTCCCGAAAGCAATATAGTAAGAAAATTATATTAAAATGATGTGATATAAATAAAACAGGCTACCTGTCTCTGTTGTCCCTGGAACCGGTGTCCGCCGTTTTGGTCATCCTTCTTTCACGCATGCACAGTTTGTGGAAACAAAGCTATCTTCCACTCGATACATAATGCCTGTGACCCCGTGATGTTGTTTTGACAGTTATGTTGTGGTTGTCAGATTGGTGTTCATAATGAAGAAAACACACCCATAAAACTGCGATCCGTATTTGTAATCTTGTAAAATTGTAACTTTATGAGTTGTACTCACACAGAGAAAATATACACTACATATTTATGTATGTTTTTACTTAAACAAGAGTTTACAACATTTTTATTTCTGCACAACTGTAGAATATATGCACACATTTTAATTATGTGCATGAATTCTTCTGAAAGTTTCCTTACCCCATAATAGTTACCTGGGCAACTGAATCGAAAGCAACTGGACTTTGTAATATGTCTGTGAAGATGTTTCGCCTCTTATTCAAGGGGCTTCATCAGTTCATCAGTTCAGTTGCTTTCAGTTCCATTGCCCAGATATTTCTGTTAGAATTATTAAACAAACAGTACTGTTGTGTTAGTCTTGTTTTCTTTTCTCTTTAAATTTCAAGCATATTGCCATCTAATTGTTTTTTTATGGCGTGAATATAATTTAATGAAACAGACGTTTTCCACCAAAATTGATTAACTGCTTAAAATCCCTGCAAAGAACTTTTAACTGGTAATGAAGCAATCTAAATTTAATACTAATGCCTCACATCTTACCTACAGCACTAAATGAGATCATTAGGGAGGAGACTGAAGATTATTATCCTGTCTTTTACGGAGCTTTTGCCCGGTCCGCTCAGTCAGCTGCTCAGCGGAAACACTACAAAATGGTTTACGGCACACAGACCAGAAGAGACGATTTGTTGTTTACTAGCATGATCGATCCACTGTTCTCTTTTATACTATCTATGGTTGGAAGCGGGAGGATTTTTTTGGTTTTGGGGGGTTTTTTTTTGTCATTTCAATATTTTGTTTTTATGGCCAAACTGGTACATTTCTGTCACTCTCATCCAAAACAAATGCTCACGTTAGACAAGTTCTTTAGGACACTAAGCAGTACCACTTCTGTCCACATGCGCCACTTCAATCAACAAAAAAGGACAGTTCCTCAGAGGAGCTTTAACTCTATTTATTCATTTGCTACTGCTGTAAAAACTAATTACTCTACTGAATATAAAGAATGTACACTATAATACAACACTGTATACAAAATATAGCTTGCTGTAGTCCTTACTCTGTTCACATTCCTTTTCTGTCTCCGTCACAAGCAGCCGTGTGTACGACTACACAAGCCTTCGGGGACGAGTGTCACTGCTGCATCTCACTGGCTTGTTTGTTACACAGAGAGAATTTACCACAATGTAATGTTCTTTCACTTGCTGTCATGTATAAATAGATCAAAAATAAACATGGTTTGCAAAATATTTATTGTTCTAAGAAAATAATATATAATAAGCTTATTAATGTATATTAAATTTTTTTTATTTTTTTTTTAAATCCTAAGCTTTTTGATCCATTTAAGTGGTTGATCGCTGTAACTACCAACACATTAAGCAGTTTCTGCTGTATTTCCAAATGATTCCCGATCTGTGCAGCTCCACTGAAGTCTCCTGGCTGGACTGCAGCTCAAACATTTGAAGGCTAGTCTGTGGACACTTGACAATATGAAAACCCATTATCAGATGTGACAAGGAGTAAGTGTTCTCTGGGTTTTGTTCGCTGCTGACCTTCATGCATGTGTGATCTATTGACATGTCACAGGTTCATAAAAAAGGACTCTGACATAAGATGTGAATGATGATGCTTACATTTTGAATGTGAAGCTGTATGAGCCATTTTCTTCCCGAGGTCAACAACTGTTGGCCCACAGTGACCCTGCCTCATCGCCTGCCCATTTATTTTTGAATAACAACTCTAAACTAGACAATCTAAGTAGTGAAGGAGGAAAATAAGTTCTTTTCTTAAAAAATGGAAAACCTAATTCATCATGCAGGAGTTTTGCCGCCAAAGTCTTGTGTGAACAGTAACATACACCTGCTAATGTCAGCAAACTTTTTATTGTCTTGCAACTGTTGAGTTTAGTTTGAATTTAGTCACCCAACTCATCACATGTATGTTCTGGGTGTTACATGGATTAAACCAATCAGTGTGTCGTCTCCCATTGCTTTAAAATCCAGCTTGATCAAAATGCACTGCTATGTAGAGAGCTAAGACAATTAGTTACAGGAGTGAATGCTTTAGCGCTGAGCAAAGCAGATCTGCTATTGCGCAAGGTGAAAGCATGTGAACAGATTATCTACGGGAGCAGCAGCCGTCTCAGCGCATCGGGTTATTATAATAACCTCTGGGATTCACAGCGTGAGGAGTTTTCTCTGTACAGTTCTATGACATTGTTAAAGAAGGCAAAGCACATAAAGCGTTTACAGAAAACCATTTAAAAGCAGAATCTCTACTACTGGCAAGACCTTTTCTGACAGAAACAATAAAATTAAAAGGGTTTTGTTATCATAGTTTTTTCGTTATTGTAGCACAATAAACATGAGCTCACTCTGTTACATGGGCTGATATTACAGCACATAATCCCACAAAGATATATTTATATAAGATATATTTACATCCGCTGTTTCACAGTTGTATTCAGACTAGTTTCAGTGTCTGCCATTTAGCCCAATACTTTCCTCTGTTCTTTTTCTTATATCTTTTACTGAATGTCATGTGTTCCATACGGTATGTGCTGTTTAGAGTATCTATTGAATGTTTCAGGGTGGGAGGCTCTTGGGGAAGCCAGCATCCTGTGATTGCCTTCTTGCTTTTGTTGATATTTGTCTTTGAAATCCTTCGATATCTTTCAAAGTGAGTGACAAGTGAGTGTAGGGCGCAGTTGCACTCCCCCGCTCGCCTACACTTACACTGCTCCAGTTTAACCACGCCTGAGCACGCTCGAGCTACCCGACCTATGCAGCGCGACCTGTATTTTCAAATTTTGAACTGTCATTTTTTTCATCTTGTAACAAAATTGCGAAATTGTTCTTTGGTATCCACAATCAGAAAGACATTTTCTGACCTTTAACTTCTTTTATATAATAGTGCAAGTTATGTACAAATTGCAAATTATGTACAAAAAACCTGTCTATCGTAACCATACTTTAAATAATAATTAGCCATCGTAACTCAAAGTTTGATTATTCTTTTGATGATTACCTGTCATCGGTTCCTGTTTTATCCTTTCCTTTTCAACCACAAATTCCTCCAGAAACCAAAAGTCTGTGTCTCTCATGGCTTATCAATGGGTCCACATTGCATTTCAGAGCAAGAGGCCATTTTGGAAGCGTACAGTCAGCACAATTGTGTGTGCCTCTGAGAGAGCATATTCCATTTGGCCATCTGACAGCGCGGCCCAAACAAGCTTGGAAGGTTTGTGTTGGTGTTTGTGCACAAGCTTGGGGTGAAAATGAAATGGAGAAGCCCACACAGCAGAGAGTGAGAGTGCATATTTAATTTGTTCTGTGCTTCTCAGTGGGATATAGGAGAGGAGGGAGCAAGGAGGGAGGAACGGAAAAGAAAAAGAGGAATCGAGCGGTTTGGAAACATTTTTGTCCCGCGATGATGGAGCCATTAAAGGGGACAGCAGCTGGCAGACACACACCATAAACAAGTTAACGCTTCACAAGAGGAAACACAGATTATTGTCTGACAATGAGAGCTTTTAGTGTTTGCATGCGTGCGTGTCCGTGTGTGTGTGTGTGTGTGTGTGTGTGTGTGTGCGCGTGTACCTTTGAGTGCCCACACCTCTGTAGCCAGATAAATCCCTACAGAGGAAGACATGTTTCCAACTGCACTGTGGATTCTTCTGCAGGCTCTGCAGCTGTCACCAAGTTTCCACCAGAGTTGGTTCAGAGGGGAGTTGTTTCAGATTCCAGTATAATGAAGATCATTAACCAAAGATTATTCCTACTGCTGCCTTAATTACAGCACTTACCTAATTGCTTATTAAGACCTAGATTTGGTGAATGCACAGAATCTAAATTAAATGGGTAAACACTTAATTGAACAAATCCATTAGTTCAAATAATGAGCTTCATGCGAGCAGACATGGCGTGGAATAAGGGACAACATTAACATAATGAGAGATATGATTCTCTATTATCCACATTTAAACAAATGTTTCTCCTTCTGCCTTTTTCTTCCCCTTTTGCCTTTCTAATTCCTCCCACATTTGTTTTGCTTCCACTTTCAAACCGTGTTTCGATGTAATGACCCTAAAAGCAGTTTGTTTTCATAATAACAATTATGGAAAATGCCTAAAGATTGATGGCTGCACAAGCAAATATAAGAATCTCAATAAATCAGCGTATTAACATGCATTAGCTGACTGCTGGAAAGACATCAGCATAATGTTATCTCTCGCTCATCCCTACTGTCACCTCTGCTCCCGCCTCTCTCCCTCACTTACTTCCCGTTTCCTTCTGCTCTGTAGTTTTCAGGTGAGGTGCCAGAAAACAAAGTGAATGTGGTGGTGACCAACCTGACCGTGGTGGACAGAGATCAGCCCCACAGTCCCAACTGGAACGCTGTGTACCGCATCGTCAGTGGAGATCCCTCTGGACACTTCACCATCCGCACCAATCCCATCACCAATGAGGGCATGCTGATGGTGGTCAAGGTGAAAATGAAGCATTTTGCATTTGGCCTGATGTCTGAGATTTGTTTTTTTTTTTAAATCAAAGTGTGCAGCTGCTCTCCATCATGACGCTACAATGCATCTTGTATTCTTCCACCTGCTCTGAAGTACCAGATGCTGATGACTGAGTACTTTGGTCTCACATTGTTTTCACTGAGCTTTAAGTCATTTCTCAAACTGGAGCGTAGTTAAAGCCAATCTTGCAATCAGCTACGCTCATTTCCCTCCCATCTCACACCATTTTGTATCTCTCTCTCCTCTCGCCCGTCTCATCGGTTATTCTCCAGCCAGTTGATTTTGAGATGAATCGTGCCTTCATGTTGACTGTGGTGGTGTCCAACCAGGCCCACCTGGCCAGCGGCATCCAGTCCTCACTTCAGTCCACAGCTGGAGTCACCATTTCAGTGCAGGATGTGAACGAGCCGCCCGTGTTCCCTGTCAACCCAAAGATGATCCGTTTTGAGGAGGGTGTGCCGGCAGGGACCACTCTGACTGTGTTTGCTGCTCAGGACCCCGACCACTTCATCCACCAAATTGTCAGGTACTAGGACACCACAATGTGAGGGGTTCACTTATTTGCCCAAGTCAATACATCAGTAAAGGACACAACATAAGTATTGTGTGGGCATCAACTGATCATCCTATTTAGATAAGAGCATCTTCACCATAATGTAAAAAATTAGGGCTGTCCCCAACTTAGAATTTTGTGAGTTGAATCAGATTTGGCCATTCAATAGGATGATTTAATTATTTTTTTTTCCCCTCCCCAAAAATCAACAAACAACAGCTGCTGCGAGATTTGTAGGCTATTAGGCTACCATATGTGTTGGAATAATATTGACATTTTAGTAAAATGTCATGAATGCATTAATGATTAAATGAATTAAAGCATATTGCTGACATTAAACAATTGTTAGTGAAGTTTTAGTATCTCTTCTCCCGTACTGGGGGGGCTGCAGCAGCGCTAGAGTTTGTAAGATTTTAGATTTGTGGAAAGCTAAGCTAAACGGTTAGACGGCATACAGACAGCTTTGTATTTTAGCTAGTTTGTAACAATGAGCTGTTAGCTGCTGAGCTAGCATGCGGTGCTTGTAACTGTCTAGAAACTGATCCGCAGAGATCGTCTTCTCTCAAAAATATTACGGATCGGACAGTAAAAGTAAGTAAAGTGAGTAAAGCCTGCTGCCTCAAACTCCTGCTTCTCAACTCCACTCACCCACTCACTCCACCCGTCGACTGCGGGGTTCTCAACTGATTATTCAAATCATCGACTTTCGGGGGCAGCGATAGTAAAAATCTCATTACATATAATGATCTTTAATGCTGCGTTATTTGATTTTTTGGCCACTTGGGTTGAGCAAACAAGCTGTGACATGGCAACTGTGTTAGCTATAGCAGCTTATCTGCATTTCAGGCAGAAATGGAACGACAGTAGCAGTAATTTGGAGTCCAGTTTGTGTCCATCTGATATATTTAAGTCCCATAGTTGGTACATTTACATGCACTGTGAAGTCGAGCTACTGTTATAGCTCGATTAGGCTATTTAATTGGACTACCGTCCTTGTCCTAGTATACAAGCGCTGAGGGAGAATCAATGTATTGTCAGACTCCACTATGGTAGGGGGCGATTAGTTCTGTTCAGCTAGTTGCTATTGGACCTTCTTCTGGTTAGCCAAGCAAGCTACAAACAAGTTAACAAGTGGTTAGCAAAATCCATGTCAAATGGTCAACTACAGCTCTGTGCAGTCTGGGTCCGGTTGAGGCGTTTACATGCAGGAATAATTCAACTGTCAATCACAATATCTAAGTGTGCTAGCTCGACTTTGAGAAATTTGATTTAGTACGATTTCAGTCAGACTAACATGTTTACATACATTTTAAAAGTCCAGTTTTAAGCAGACTAACACAATAAATTGATTTCTCTAACATCATGTAAATATACTGAGTGACTCTCGTTTTGGCTCTCCTTTGCAGCTGAATCACAGCCACCATGGCATCGTTTCCAGGCCCTTCAACTCCACCAGCTCTGGCCATTATTTCATTTTTTGCTTTGTTTAGCAGTGCAAGCAGTTAAACGTTTGGGTAGAACTAGAGATTTTGACTGCTCTGTCTCTGCCCTTCTTGCATGATTAGCTTACTACAGCTTTGGCACTACGTTGCCTATCCTTGAGAAAGACTTTGTGCATGCAAAGTCAGCAGACAGAGTGCACGTGGGTAAGAATGAACTGATGTATACAAACAGTTAGGCCATCCAATTCTATATGCAGGACAGAATGCGCCGTGCAGCACCAGAGCAATAAACGCTCCTGCTAATGGGTAACATACTGTGAGGTGGGCCTTTTTTTGATTTAGCTCATCTGTTTTGAAACAGGAAGTAATATGGCATCTGCCTGGTAACAAACAATCTTACATTGCGGCTAGACAGAACACCAAGAAATGCTCCTGAAAACATTTTTGATCAAAGAATCAGCAACACAGGAACCCAAGCTTTGTGAATATTTGATCTGCACTGCCATGTTTTACAGGTTTATTTGAGTTTGGTGAGCTTTTATCTCATTCTGAGAGAGAGAAAGTAGAGAGGGAGTCTCTCTCTCTCTCTCTCTCTCTCTCTCTCTCTCTCCCTCTCTCTCTTTGTGTCCATAGAAGCGGGGATGCAGAATGTGAAAGTACAATCTGTAGTTTAAACAGCCCTGCAGCCAGCAACAGAATTTTTGCCGGCGAATGAGCGGGGAGCTTTGGGTGCAGAAGTTTACCGCTGATCATTTGCATATACAACCCACATTAAAACCCACATCTCCCTTTAAGTTACATGCATTAAAATGCACTGCAGAGCTGAAGGGAACTTGACTCTGGTGATAATTATCTGTGGGTTCATTATTAAGGGCAACCCCTATTACTCACATAATCATTTGCAATCATTGTTCATTTAAGAATATTATTATAAATACATTTAGTTATAACCAACACAGCAATACATTTTCTTTCCATTTACCAATTCTAACTTCCTCTGCTACATATGCATACAACATGCAAGTAAACTAATTACGTGGAGTGACATAAGTAATAGAGACAAACGCCACCATCTTAGAAACAAATTAAAAACAACGTCATTTAATAAGGAAATGAGATGAAGTGTCACTTGTTAAAAAATGAATGTAGGATAGATTAAATAACATCATTTATTGTGACAAAATATTTCTTGTTCCATGCTAAAATGTTGCCAAAGGTTCTTTCCTTTTTCGGACATTTTTTTAAAATTACATGCAGTATCTGTTATTTTATTTATTTATGTAATTGTGTTTGTTTCTTAATTTGTTTGTTTGTTTTGGTTTCTGTAAGGTAAAGCTCAGCCATGGCTACAATCACTCTACATGTCAAACTGCAATTTGTTGTTCTGTAGATGAAAATGCAGGTTCTTAGATACATTTCGGCATCAGATAAAGTTGTACAGTTTTCAGAGGTGGGACTTAAGTTCAATATCAGATAAATCTATGAATTTCTAACATTTTGTCTTCCACTGAATCTGAGCGCCACCGGTGTTTAATCTGTGGTGAGCGTTCTCCGCAGTTTGTCCCTCTTCTGTGACAGTCTCAACTGACTCGCACACCCGACTCCGGTTGCCTCCCTGTTGCCAGGCGACTGGTGTGAAGAGGTCATCCTGTAATGAGTTGGACACTGTCTGTGTGCCCTCCTTAGATCCCCATCCCCTTCTTCTCTTCTTCCCATTGATCTCCCCCTCCATTCTTCCTAACTGGGATGACACATGGCGGGCATCGTGCCATCCAGGCATCGACCCTTTGTGATAGAAACTCCCGTGCGCCCACTGAGGTCCAGCAGCACCGTTCTACTCCGTAGGCAGGCCCAGTGAGGGAGATTGATTTTTGGCTGGTTTCTTAATGTCAGTGAGACGGCCTGTTCTTACTGACGACCCAGTGGAAATGTTACTAAATTGATAGTGAGGAGGCAGTGGGAGATATACTCGTATATAAACTGAACCGAGGATTGAGGAATATCCACATCTCAGCTTTCTTCTAACAAAAAGACATGTCATGCAAACTAAGTGGACTGAGCTCTTGTGCCCTTTGAGAGAAGGAACTCCTCTTTCACTCTCTTTTCTCTCATCCCTCCTGCCGTCCCCCCCCTCTCGCTCCCGCTGACCCTGTCACTTTCTTTTCTGTCAGTCTCTGGGTCTCTTATTGATGGGACCTCAGAGCTGCTGTCTTCTCCAAAGCAACTTGCCAGCAGACGCTCGGCTCATGCTTAGACAGCCTCATCTCTGCTGCTGCTGCTGTATTCCCAGTAGGTGACCTCGGTTAAACCCTCACTAAAGCACACACAAAAGACACAGAAATGCACAACCGTAGGCTCACAAATGCACGCGAACACGCAACCAAGCATCCGCCAAGGATCAGTGAAAGGCCTGTACGTGAGCAGTGAAAGGGAAAGGAGCCAGCTTTGGGTTTCTTTCTTATGTTTCTGGATTTCTTGCCTTTTTTTCTCTCTCTCTGTGGTGGAGAAAAGAGCGATGTGAGCCTAGCCTTTGTGCCAGCTGTCTTCACTGCTAGATGGGATCTGAGCAGCGGCGAGAGCTAATTTGTGCATATTTCTGTTCTTGTTAGTATTAGAGTGTTATCCCTGTGGAGCGAGGACATATTTGTGATGTCAGACCATGTTGGTTACTCCTCTATTTCTACTTTACATCTTAGTTTGGAGCTTGGCTTTAGGATGAAAGTTAAACTGCAGCCATTTAGTATTAAAAAAAAGAAAGTTGAACTCTAAGCAGCATATGCTGAGATATTCTGACATTTAGAGAGTGTATTTTATTTTGTCTTATGTACATACATACATATTCAAATATATACATATATTTATATATATTTATACATACACACCTTATCACTGATATTCCCACACAAATCCTTTACACATTACAGCTTCAGTCACTCATTCTGCTATATACTTTGTCTTGTAATTATTATTTTATCGTCATTCTTGTTATTCTTTTTTAATACTTTCTACTTATGTACTGTTTCTATTGTGGAGTGTCTCAGCCTAATTTCACATAAGTGTACTCGTACCACCAGAGTGACAGTAAACATCTTGAATCTTGAATGTCTGTGCAGCCCACATAGAAGAAGCAGCACTGCACTTCCCATAATGCAACTCAGTAGCATCATTAATAAATCCTTCCTGCCCCCTTTATTACCCCTTCTTTCAGACCCCACATCTTCAGATGATAATGCCCGACTTGTGTTATAATGTTATCATATGAGAGAGAGAGACAAAGACAAAGAGATGAAAAACAACAGCTGTAATAACAACAAAATTAACACAGTAACAAAAATGTGACTAGTAATAATGATACTACATGATTATGTAATATGCAACAGTATATAATGATAATAATAATATGAACTATAGCAACTGTATAACTTTAAACAGATAAAACAAAAATGCAGCCTATGTTTTTTGAGCATTTAAAAAGGCGCAAAGTCTCCAGGACCCCAAACACAACATGGGGATAAAGACTTAATGCAGCTGTCACAAGTATAGCCAGGCACTTTGCTCTGCCAGCCTCAGATGAAGACAGCAGGAGGTGACATCTTGTTGGCACAGGAAGGAGACAACAGAGCCACACATGACACACAAACACCAGAATCTAACCTGCAGAACAACATCAAATCCTGCCTAACACTGCATGGCAAGCTCTTTCACCAGAAATTATATCTGTTCTCGAATGTTTATTTTATGCTCTCTAGAAAAAACAAATTAAAAATGTGACTGGTGGATTGCTGACAACGTGCCCCTAATTTCTAAATGTGTATCAGTCAAGAGTATGTGTGTCTTTGGCTGAAGGTGGAATTAGTTTTCCTTCGTGCCGTGTGACGCTCTTGCTAATCAGTGTCTGATTAAACCCCGTTTCCCACACATCACATTTTCCAGCAGCCATACTTACATTTGGAAACTGGCCTCTGATCTCGCTCACTTCTCCCTCTTGGCGTGCGAGTGTTTCCGACCCTCAGCTCCCGTGGTGACACGCTGACCGTACATGTGCCGTTACTCATTAGACCTGAGAGGGAAGCACTTCCTCCACTCTGTCAGTTGTTGAGACCCGACATAGTTGTTAAATGAATTTATAGACTTTAATTGCAGCTGTCACTTTCCACTCCGTTGATGTCATGACCGGTGACGGTGATGAGAGCTGCTATGGCGGCTGTGTGGGTACAAAGAGCAGTGAAGTTGTTAAGAGTGCCGCTTGGCTGATCTGCATATGGCTTCAGTTTTTCATCGGTCTTCATGCTAATGAGCCGCTGCTATGATAAGCTCGGTGAACATATGTTCCGCTCTCCATGTCACTGTAATAATTCAAAGGTGCTTGGCTGGTGTTGCTTATTATGGTAATGAACATTCAACTTGATAATAGGTACTTTGCATCTACAAATAAAAGATTCAGAGCTGCTGAAATTCAATAGCAGTTGGTTTGTAATGTGTGAAATGGGTTTCTGTATGTTTCAGTTTGGATTTAATGAAGTATGTGGCTGTCTCTGCCTGTGTTCATGTGTGTGTGTGTACAGGTACTCGAAGCTGTCAGATCCAGCTAACTGGCTGAAGATCAACAGGACCAATGGTCAGATCACCACCATGGCACTGCTGGACCGAGAGTCCATGTACGTCAAAAACAATGTGTACGAGGCCACATTCCTAGCATTCGACAATGGTAAGTCTGGTAAGTCGAGATGACCGTGTGTGTCGTGATTATCTGATAAACAGTTGCGCACAAAT
>JAQFJA010000012.1:24864449-24874999 GCA_029874485.1 Naso brachycentron | reverse complement strand
GTAGCTAATTAATGGTTAATAGACTGCATTTTTATATCAGTTTTATAGTCATTTAACCCCTCAAGGCACTTTCACAATACAGCTCAGCATTTTCTCATTTACACACACATTTGTACACTAATGGAAGAGGCTTTGATGGCACTAAGAGCCATCCTGCTCATCACATTCACACAGTACAGTATCTTGTCCAAGGACACTTCACTATGCAGGCTGAACTGCAACAGGTTGAACCATCATGCTTTCAATAAGTGGACCACTCTTGTGTACACTAGTTATGCACTCAATTAAGCAACACATTTAGACTGTGTGATGTGTATTAGTTTTGTCATTTCTCTTTATTTGACAAAGGCCAAAGCATATTTACACAGATCTAACAAGTGACACTGTGAGCTTTGCAAAACTCATTATGACAAAACTGAGGACATAGCATTTCACTAAGTATTGTAATTGTTGCAAGGTCTAAACCTTCAAACACACTGGCTGTGTGAGCAATGTGTGCATGTGCCTCATTGATTGGTTGAAAGCATGCATGCCTGTCATGTCCCCACGGTGACTGTTGGAGCTTCTGCTGCTGGTTTTGCTGCTTTTGCCATCTTTCTATATTGAATTAGCTTTTAATACCGGCAGTTTATTATGTGTTAATGTGATTTTTACCCTCATTCAAAATAGGACAGGGAGCACACTGGAACACATACTCCCCCTCGCGTGATGTTTCTATTTTTTTCACCTATGTGACATTATGCACAGACACCGACATTTTGAAACTGTAGTGAAAGGTGTAATGTGACTGGTACAGTGTCCATCATTTTCACTGTCCGTTTTTGCCAGGTGTCACGCATTCAAAACAGGCCGGAGCCTGATTATGTAAATGAGGCTTGCCTCAGTCTCTGTGGCTGCTCCAATCTGTTAATATGGAAGTGAAAACACAGCAGGTCCCGTATTCCACACAGCCAGTTTGTTGTGGCCACACAAACAGTTGTGGATTTTTTGCAGGGAATTCCATGAATGAAAGTGCTGTATCTGTTAGGTACAACAAGCAAATGCTACTTTCCCACTAGATAGCGTTTAGTGTGGGTGAACTGTGAATGAGTTGGGAGGTCTGTTTGTATATGGTATACTGTGTATGAATATGCATTGACCTTTATTTCATGGAAAAATAGAAGACGACTACGTTGGAGGTTTTGAAAATCAGCCACAGGTGCTTCAACAATGTACCAAGCTGAAGTACTAAAGCAGTACAAACAGAGGTGCTTGCTCTCTGTGTAAGTAAGAGGGACCCAGATGTTTTTTACTCCAGTGAGAAATGAGGGATTGGTTGGCCTGAAGCAAACCAACTTAAGCTCAAAGTGTTGACTGCCTATTGATCTGGAGCCTAGTGTCAACAAGGGGATATCTTCCACTTTGAATGAAATTCTCTTTACTTATTCTATTCAAGCGAAGCGTAAAGCAACAAAGCACCCAGCCAATCATAACCGACAAGACGGTCGATGGGCCTTGGGGCCTGAAGCAACAGACCTTTACATAGTTGATGCACCCAGTTACTGTCTGATAGGGAAAAAAGTTGAAATACAACACTGATGAGCTGCTGGGGTAAACTCCATCTGTATGGCACCGCATCAAGAATTTTGTTCTGATGCTGACAGACTGTGTGCAGGGGGTTGTCAGCTGAATGTCAGGGCTACAATATATCACTGCAGTTTGTTCAACAGAGCAGTGTACGTACTTTCTTCATCCGTAGTTTGCCGAGAATGTTAACATCAAAAGTGGTTTCACATGTAAGTGATTGTCAGTAGCGAAAGAAATATCAAAGTAAAAGTAGGAAAACTACCATAACCACCACAATTTTGACATTTATTGTAAGTATATTGTTGTTGTTATCAAAAAACTCATCTCAGTTTTAAATTTTATGATATTCATTTAAACCTTATAACTGATGTTCTCATGCTTAAATTAGTTAAGGTAGAGCTACTTCCTAACAAGTTTCCGTGGAGACTACTTTAATGTAACAAATCGTTGCATATTAGAAGCAGATCTGTTTTATGTGTTACAGAAACTACACAGTAACTAGGAGTAATAGGGGTTAAAGGTTCCCTCTGAAATGTAGTTTATTACAGATATAAGAGGTAATTGAGGTACTGAGCTTACACTGTGTTATAGTTGTGATTTTTGACAGGAGTGGAACGCCGTACAAGGTCTTTAGGCTTTGTTCCCTCCTAGCTTTTTTTTTTTTTTGATGTGCCAAATAAAATAAAATAAATCAATTATATGTACAGTATAACAAAATATCTTAAAATTGGAATACCCAAGTAAAGTACAAGATTTATTGGTGCACTAATGGTTCAATTTCCATTTGGTGATTGTTATAATTATCTGAACAAGTCCTATTATTATATTTAAATAATTTACCAGATTTTTCCATAACAGCGGCGAAAAAAAGAAAAAAATCAAAGCCAAATTGTGCACTGATTCTTTAAAACACATTAGAGTCTTTTGATTTTTGTTTTTCAGCCATTTGAACCAAATCTGAATAAGAACAAATACTTCAAAATTTTGGGAAGGAAATCATTTGGGAGTCTTTCTTTTCCTGATTTGTTTTGCATAATTCACTGCCCACACTTCCACCATTGCTTGAAAGACTTAAAGCCTCTTGAAACTTCACATTTTAAAGATCTCCTCCACTAAGAAATGTGTTTTTGTGTTTACATGTCGGACCTTGACTATATTTTCTGGTATCTGTGCTAAATATGCCACTACAGAGGCGTTTTCAATTCCACTACTGAGCACCTCGCTAAAATCTGATGAGATTCACGTGTACATTACACAGGCTAGATTTGGTACGTCAAAGATTCTTAAGTCAAACGTAGGCAAAGAAACTTGAAACCTCCAGCGCAGAGCAGATGTGTCACAACAGAGAGGTACAATTTGCATTAGCACAGCCACTAACAATGTGTCAACTACTGCCAGTTACAAGTAAACAAACCAGTAAACGAAAACAAAAAAGGTTAACAACACAACATTCTAGTACATCTGCTAGCCTCACCTGAGTCTTGGTCTGAGAGCAAGCAGTGGTGGGCGGGGCATCAGGCACACTACATTTCATGTAGTATAACTATGTCAAACAAAACATGTCTGGAGAGAATTTATTTACAACATTAATTAATAAGTAAGTAAACAGGGAACACTCAAAGTTAAATTTTGGAGGAAAACATCATTGTATTACTTATTACAAGGGTTTAGTACTCAAAACCTCAGCTAATCTGCCTCACTGGGACTGTTTGGCCGTGGTTTGAACAGGTTTGACATAACATATCCTTCATTCTGCCAACTGGGGTACTCTCAGACCCTGTCTGTTCATATGTTTCTTGTTTAAAGCTGGGGTTGGTAATTCATTTATTGTCATATTTGTAGAAACCCTGTCTGACAACTTTGTGATTGACAGATATACAAACAAGCGTTATTTGGATAAACAAACTACAAACACTCTGGCCTAAAAATATATATTAATTTTACTGAAGTGATAAATTAGCAGTTCTACGACAATAGGCCTGTTCCCTGCTTTGCTCCATGGCTGCTGTGGAGATAAGAGACAGTTGACAAAGCTGGCGTTCCAAGAAGGTGTCAATCAAAACGTGATCTGCCACGCCCACACGGTCTTGAAGAATGGTATTATCCCCAAATTAAGCTATTTTTCAATTAGGTTTTCTAATAGTTGGAAATTTTTATTTTCACTCTGACTTTTGTAGATATTTAATAAGACATGCAACTTTTATATAATATGTGCTTCTTACTATTTCAAGCCACATTTCCAGAGGCTTTAACAGCCTAATGGCAAGCAGAATATTGAATGGTCTGAGAGAAAAAAAGGAAAAAAGTTCATTGTCAGCAAAGCTATAATATGGCTTGGCTTTTGAATGATGTGAGGGGAGGGGTTGGACTTAACTAGATTCCTGAGGAAATGCCACTTTTCAAATCTTGCTAGCTTTCCAGAGTCATCAACCCCAATTTTAAGTAGTTCATTTTAAAAAATGTTAATGTATTGGTTTTAAGTGGGAGTAAAGTCAAAAGCACCTGATTGCACTAGACCGGTTTTATTAGTTGGAACTGTTTGTTAAAGTTTTCACGTGAATGTCCAATCAATGTTGATGGTAACTGTAATCAGTTTGAGCAATAAATTACTCAGTTTGTGCTATATTGTCAAAGAAAGCTGAGTTTTCTGAGTTGTCCTGCTCAGCAGACAAATTTCTTCATGTGATTTGTTGAGGAAGCAATATCACTCTTCCCACTGTGTGATTTTCATTATTTTATTGACACCATTCATTTTTTAGATATTGTACAAACAGGAAAATCTAATTTTACATTTTTCCACATTTCTTTTTACATAGAATCATGCTGACTGCAAAGTCTCTATTTACTTTTGCTATTAAAGATAAATGAAAGTGTTGAAGCTTGACTGACTTTAGGTCATTGCACTTACATAACTACTAGTCGGTCGCCCTTTTTGAATAAATGAAGGAAAAACAGCTTTGTAGGTTTTACGTCTTCTGTCAAATTTTGCTCAGCCCTGATTGGTGCGTGGATATGTGACATCCCTTTTTTCCAGCTGATTCCCACCCCAAGAACAAATCAAAAATCATTCCACATTTGAAATAATAAAACCGTACAAAGTTTGAAATTAAGTCTTACGTTTACTGTGCGTAGAACGCTGTCGCTCTGAGACTTTATTTCACCTCACACTAGAGTTCAAAATCCTTGGAAATATTTCCACTTTTTTCACGTTGTGCCAACTTGAGACAGACCTGCAAAAAAAAAACTCTTTAAAGCAAGCACTGCACTTAAAAAACAATGAGGCACTTATTCCCAGCGCTGTGTTGTTCAGCATGAACGGCAACAGAAACAGCGTGGTAGATAAACAACGTTTCACCGCCAGTTTAAGTGCAGTTCAGCGAGTGTGTGCGCTGTAATCACATCACATTAGAGGGTTTGCTGTTAATGCATAAAACATCAAAAATGTGTTTCCCAACCTGATGGTGCTGTTCTGGTCTGACAGTCGTGAGAAACCCTGAATAAGTAGTGATGAGCTCTGGTTGCTGGATGCAGTGAAGGGTTAGCCTTTGAGTCATTTCCCAGTGGGCTTTGCAGAGTGCAGATAACAGTGATCTTTATGTGAGTCTTGTCCCCTCCAATGTGAGTCTCGCCTCAGTCTTCTCAGAAAGCAGCCAGATCTGAACACAAGGACTAAAACATGGATGTGTGCTTTCGTTTGTTCTGTCTGTTTTGTTTGGGTGCTCCACTACAAATGCACACAGCGTTGCCCCTCCACTTTGAGCCCTTTAGTAAACAAAACCTTCTTCTTCCCAACTGTTTACTTGCCTGTACGCCTCATTTTCTCACTTTGCGAATCAGCTGGCTAAAAGTAATTGAAATGGAAGGATTGTTTTGCCTCCCTCTGAAGCTCTCACAACACGCTGTCTCTCAAGTCCGCTTTCCTGCTTGTTTGCTCCATCTCCATTTATTTAATCTTTTCTCCTCTGCCTCAGCGCTGTTCACTCTCTCGGTCACTCCGTAATTATTTCACCATCTCATTCTTTGATCTCTCTTCCTCCTCTCTTTCCTCTTTTCTCCTCAGGCTCGCCTCAAGCCAGCGGGACAGGAACCCTCCAGATCTACTTGATCGACGTGAACGACAATGCGCCGGTGCTGATACCCCGGGAGGCCCAGGTGTGCGAGCGTGCGCGCCCCAACTCTAGGATCAACATCACAGCCTCGGATGCCGACGCCGACCCCAACGTAGGGCCCTTTGTCTTTGAGCTGCCGTCTTTTCCTGCCAGCGTTCGCCGCAACTGGACTATTTCCAGACTCAGTGGTAATTAAATGCTGTACATTTTGAGCAAATGTTTTACCTACCCTTGTGATGTAACATTTAGGAGGTATGTGGGAGTAATATACAGCCAGTCTGCATCCCCGGCTGAATTAAACCATAAACTTTCCAGATAGGATGCAAAACCCCTTTGCAGAATAACTGGTAACATCAATCAAAGGACCAGAGATCGCTCTAAGCTGTGAGCGAAGTCCAAGTTTAACAAAATGTCTCACAAAGCTCACAGTGAGAGACCCGGGTGCCATCCACTGTTGACGTACGATCTATCGTTTGTGACAAATGAGATCCATTCATCTCTCTGTCCCCCGAGCAACTGGTCTGTCACCTAATCCACCCAGATGGATGTATCACAGCAGTTGTCTTGAGGACAAATCTGATCACATACCTGGATTCTTCTCCCCACTGAGGCTCTCAGCTTGGCTTGACTGAGCGATAGATGCTGAAGGTTATATGTTCTGTTGTTAGTTTTATATCTTTAATGCCTCCTCACATACATAAAGTAACTGTCAGGATGATCGCTATGCTGTTTTTTTGGTCGCATTTTTTATTTGGGATGTCATTCACTCGTACCTACGCATATGATGACATGTTATCCTGAAGTAAACAAAATGTATTTTCTCTGCAGTACACTGTCTCATTTTATTTTCTTCTTCTCCTTCATGTCTTTTATCCTCCTACTCACTCCCCTCCATCTCCTAATGCCCCATCCACCCCCCACTGTTTCCTTTTCTTCTTCGATGCTGTCCGTCTTCGTCTCTCCAGGTGACTATGCTCAGCTAAGGTTGAGGATTCCTTACCTGGATGCTGGGATGTATGAGATCCCCATCATTGTGTCCGATTCAGGAAATCCTCCTTTGAGCAACCGCTCGGTGATTAGAGTCAAAGTTTGCCCCTGTGACGATAACGGTGACTGCAGTTCCACAGGGGCTGTGGCAGCCGCTGGCCTCGGCACCGGGGCAATCATCGCTATACTCATCTGCATCATCATCCTGCTAAGTGAGTGCTTCACACTATTGGATCATTTTATTACATTAGAATCATGTGTATCATACATCATTAAAATGGAAAAATGTAGTTGTAAAAGCAAACTGTTACTGACGCCTTTCTCTGTGACGGCTGTTCATTACTGGTGCGAGTATCTGCTCTTCACTGTTGCTACTGTTTGTGTTGTGCACAGGCATGGTTCTGCTGTTTGTGGTGTGGATGAAGCGCAGAGAGAAGGAGCGGCAGGCGAAGCCTCTGCTGATCGACCCTGAGGACGATGTCCGAGACAACATCCTCAAGTATGATGAGGAAGGTGGAGGAGAGGAGGACCAGGTATCGTCTGAGATTCATGAACATGTACATGTTCACAAAAGCTGATAACCAGCCATGGCAAATTTTCAGAGATTTTAGTTGCTTTAACACATCTTCTTTATTTATTTATGTCCTGCTTTGGAATATATTGATAGATTACAATAGAAAACTTTATTAATCCCAGTAAGGGAAACTAGTTTGTTTAACAAAAGAGACAGATGTCACACTAACACACATTCTTAGAAAACATATACTGTAAATCAGGTGGAGTTGAGAGGCAGACACAAAATTACAAAAGAATGCATTTTACAAGATGATTCAATTCATTGTGGCTGCTACCAGTGGTCATTTTACACATGAAAATAAAAAAAACATTTATTTATTTATGTAGTTTATTTGATAGGGACAATGCAACTTCAACCTTTTAAGAACAAGTTGTTGCACTGATGCTTCACATATGGAGATTATAGCATTTGCTAGTTTCCAACTCTTGTCCTTAGTTAGACTTTCAGTAAAGAAAAAGGAGAATTCCAAGGTTACATGGATTCACAACATATAGTTACAGAAAATAGGCAAAAAGACAGACACTAAAGTAGATAAAGTACCATTAAATTACAACAGACTGCATGTATATATATACAGTACATAAAATAATTAAAAATGCTTACTTCTCTAATTTTGCTTCAGCCAACCTTTAACGCTTTTGTCAAAAAGTTAATATCTTGCATTAATGTGGCTGGTAGTGTGTTCCACATTTGAGAGACATGCAATCTTACAATTACCACCAGCCAAATAGTTAAAAATGATCAGAATATCCCACAGATCCGGCTGTTGTGTTCAGATTTCTTGTTATTTTTGACCATCAGTCCAAAACCCCAAAATAATTTGTCTATGTTCACAAGTAAATGACAAAGAGAAGTATCAAGTCTTTTCATTTGAGAAGCCGTGACCCGTGAAGGTTTGGCATTTTGCTTGAAAAACAAGATATAGTTTGTCATTCATCACATATAGTTGCTGATTAATTGTCTGTCAACATTGTTATTAAAGCTGACCAGAAAAGCAAGAATCACATTCACTGAAAAGTTCCATAGCAGTGAACAAAGAAGACGAAGTCGTTTTTTCAACATCATGCAGGCCACTAAAACCTTCAAACTTAAGCTCAGGTTGACCATTTTCTACATCATCTACTGAGTCAGGAGACAAACCAGTTTAAGAACCCGCCGTTACCATGCATTTATTAATCCTGTTCCTATTGTTAGTCGTAATTGTAAATAAAACAAGGCTCTTACCACAGAGCAGAGGTCGGATAAGAGACATTTTAAAGCTTCCTGCTGACCTCAAATGACTTCCTGAGAATAAATAACCCAGCCTGGATAGCTTTAACATTCTCTGACCAGTTTAATTTCACATCAACATGAAGCCCAGACGTTTGCATGAATCAACAATTACAACACGCTCCCTTCTTCATCTTTCTAATATCATATTTAATTAATTTGAGGGAACGCAGAAAATGAGTCTATGCACCAGGATTGTAAAATGAACCGGAAGTAACCAGGAATGAGACTGAGAAAGGTTTGTGCAGCTGGAACAGATAGAGCCTTCAGAGAACTACATGTACTTTTCTAAAAGTGAGTGAGAGTTAGAAAAATGTTTTCAGGGTGCAGTCTGCCCTCACAAGCAAGTGCTGCGGCTAAAAAATGCTGCTTGGCTTGATTTCCACGTACAGTCGACTGCGCAACTCTTTCTGTATGAGTGCTTTTTTTGCTCAAAGTATTACGCCCACTGCACGCCGCCTCTTTTTATCTAACACCGTTTTCTAAATAAATGAAAACCTTCAAAAATGTTAAGCTCCAACAGTTTGATTAATTCAGAAATGTATGATTAATTATGCCTTTTTAGGTGCTTGCTATTTTCCAACACCCACACATGCCAGCTATCAAGTGCGCCGACACACACTGGCGTCAGACGGTTGCAGAGTAAATATGCAGACATATTTTTACTCTGAGCACCTGTGTGAGGACTTAGTAGATAAAATTATTTATGTGCTGCAAGAGAGAAGCTAAGAGAACTTGCTCGATTTACAACACAAAGTTATTCATTTTATAACATTCTGGACCACAGACCTTTCATTTGTTTTGCACCATTTAGTTTAAAAACAGCACATAATGCAGTTACAATGCAGACAGCACAGAAATATAAGCAGACAGAGATTATGTAAGTGTTTGAGAGAGACAGACAGGAGTGAATAATGACTGACTACACGACACTTGCATCATAAGTGAACATACTTTAGAGAAATGTGAATTTACAGAGTGAGGCTCATATTTGACTGTTTTTGGTTTATATGATAAATTTAATTTAGTAACTTAGTCTGTATTACCGATAATGTTTGATCAAACTGCAGCTGCCCTCTTGAGCTTAAAGCGTAACTAAAGCCCCAGAGTTTTTGCTGAAGTGCATCCTTCCTGAAATTCAAAAAATGCAGATAGAAAGTGAAATAACACACAAATTCGGGCAGCACTTGGAGGCGGGGCTTTGCTGAGAATAGATCGGAAGAACTGCATAGTTTGAGTATTGTGATTATTGTTAGATTTAGCTGTTAGCATATTTTAGTTTTCACATTTGTCCACTGTTCATTTAGTAAGCAGCCGGCTTTTCTCCACCGGACTCCCCTCTCTTTTGACAGCGATGCGCTGCTACCAAAGAGAAAGTGAAACTAAACTCCTGTCGGTTATTCCTTAATTTCTCTAAAACATTTGTGTTAAACTCAACACTTAAGTTTGATTGAACGGTTTGCACATGCAGTCCCCTTCACTGCAGCCTGCCTCCGTCTTGTTCAAAAATCTGTCGACTAGTTACTTCCTTGTTGTGTTGCTGTTATAGTACTAACGTTTTTTGCTCCTGGTCCTCCTCATTCACTCGTGTGAGCAGCAGAGTAGAGACTCCATGCAGCGAGCACATGCAGTAACATGGTTTAGGTTTTGGGGAAGTCAGATTGAGCATGGATATAGCTTTTATCTCATTAATCTATGGCGGTGTGTGTGTGTGTGTGTGTTTGTTTGTTGGTGTGGGTGAGTGTATGTGTACTGTGTCCTAGGCGATGTGTGGGAAAGAATAACGTTAGAGTGACCAGAGACGGGTAGATAGAAAGCGAGATGTCTCACTGACTGTTTATTTCCTGTTTCGGTGTCACATGGTTTTTCACCACAGCCCCGCCCCTTTAGGAGACCTCAAGCAGTCTTGAGTTCATTCATTCTTATGGGAGAAATGAACGCAATCACAAATTATGACCAATTCTTTCGCTCCATTGTCACCAAGATACATATCGGACCCATTTTTCACAAGACACATATCTTCCGAACATTCTGACACAAAA
>JAQFJA010000012.1:24784289-24794987 GCA_029874485.1 Naso brachycentron | reverse complement strand
AGTGTTATAAACGCAGGTCTCCAGGGGACCGCTCTCTTCTGACTGAATGAGAGTAAACTTTCTCTGGAGGGAACCATGATGTTTCTGTAATTGACACTAATGTCTGTGTAAACAGCATCTGTGCAGACACTAACATTGGCAGAAATAACCTGCGAGGAACCAGACGGACATGGCAGAGCAGACAGATCTGTGCGTCCGTACAGCAGCCTGACAAGCAATGAGATGTTTGTTTAAACTCGCTGCTCACGCTATGTTCCCATCGTAAGCAGATAATCATATGCAGTAAAGAAATAAGTTGTGCTCTAAATAAAAAAAAGAGCTCTTCCTCTCTGTCATTCCACATGATGTGTTTAGTTGTATTTATTCAAGTATATCTATGAGAGGGAGTAACTAGTCACATATTAATGCAATATGTAATTTAATTACAAAATAAATGTAACTGTAATCAGTTACAGTTACTTATGTTAGTTATGAAAATATTAATGATTACAAAGGGAATTACATCTGAATATTTTCTGTTGAAGATTTAGGCAATGTGTCGAATAAATTTTGTTGCTTTGCATATTTTTGATGTGCACAATGTCTGATTTTGCCAATTTTCAGACAAGGTCGTTAAATAAAGTTTGATGCTGTTCTGATGCTTTTGACTGGTTCCCTTGTTTGAATTTGCAGCGCCCACGACTACCATCAACACTGCCTGCTTTAAACATTTGAAAATGGTTAACGGTTGAAAACATTTGTTAGAAATTTCTAAAAGTAATCAAATGTAACAACTTTACTTTGATTTTAGTTGCATACTTGCATAACATTTGCATAACATTTTAAATAAGGTAACTTGTAATCTGTAACCTGCTACATTTACAAAGTAACCTTCCCAACCCTGGTGAGATATCCGGATATTTTCAGTCGAGGTGCTCACAGTGCTGAAAAATTACATTAAACATATTCACCCGTAACACATCTGAGGAACTTGTTTCTGCTGAACAAACAGTCCTATGAAAACTGTTGAATGTGTGTTTGGGGATTACCCAGATTAACAGGGACACTGTTTCTGAAAAGTCACATTTCTCTGTAAGTTTTTCTTCAGCAGCAGTAGAGTTCTAGAGATGGCAGGTCCACCAATTTAGTGCAGACTGAAATATCTAAGCGACCACTACATGGATTACTCTGATTACTTTTCCACAGATGCTCATCGTGTCTGGATGATGAAGTCTAATAACTTCTGTGACCCTCTGACTTTTTCTCCAGCACTACCAACAGGCTGAAACTTTCATTTTTTAGTGAAATTTCATGACAAGTGTGCAGTGGATTGCCATGAAACCATCGTGTCCCCCTCAGGATCATTTGTAATCACTTTGGTGGTCCCTGACTTTTCCTGTAGCGCCAGCAGCAGATCAAAGTTTTTACTCATCCAGTGAATTAGCTATCTCGACATCTGCCAGATGGATGGTGTATCTAAATGACCTCAGGGATTTCTCAGTGAGGTGGAAATGTGAGTTTTTTGTCCATGGCCTGCATAAAGGTTGGCTAGATTTCAGTCAAATTTAAAGATGACAGTAATTTTCACCTGTTTTATAGTAACTTTTCTTTAGAGCACTCAATGCTTCAAATTTTTCGTGTTTCAAGTATTTGATTAATGACTATAGCTACACCTGCAAAAGCATGTGCTAATTAGGAAGTGTTAGCGTGCTAAGACACTAATGTAAGATCATGAGAATTAAATAATCCAAACATTAGCATGTAGCATTCATTAACACATAATTACTGTTAGCATGTTAGCATGATGCCGTCAGTAATGCTGTGAGCACCACCAATGAAATATCAAGAACTAGTTCATTCATTCATTCATTCATTCACATTTGAGCATGTATACCATTTATGTGGTTGTAGAAATCGGACAGATATCTGAAAAGCCAGTGTTTAACACCGCTCAAGAGATGGAGCTAATAGTATGCAGGATATATCAAGTGTAATCTTCAGTAAAAACCTGCAAGGATTCTGGAATACTCCTGTAAACTTTGCGATGTGCGGGAACTGGAAGGAGACAACTAGGGCCTGACTGATATATCACTTGGCCGATAATATATTGGGCCATCGCAGATATATCAGTATCGACATATGGTTCACCAACATGCGCCGATATTAAAACTGTTTCTATGGCTGGAGAAAATGCTTGGACCAATGATTTAAAACGGTGAAATTACATTGTTTGCGGCTTCTTATTTAATGACTAAAAAGTGAAGCATTAACTCTTAAGTGAATTTAGGTTTGTGAAAATGTCAGATATCCTGCCTCCATTATATGTTTTTGTCACAAGTGCTTGATAACCACCTTCAGCAGTCATTATATATGTACAATATCAGCAGATATATATCAGATATCAGGATTTTCTTACTTCCAATTATTGGTACAGACATCTAGAAACAACAACTTTACCTGTTTGAAGGCTCCTGAAGGATCTGGTAGACGCTGACTCTGAATGTCTCATTCTCATAACGTTCCTGAGTGAAATCTTTATAAATCCTAAACTCGGCTGCTGTGACAGATTCTCCCTCTGGAATACGTGAAAGGTCAAATCGAAACTCTCTTCCGTGCTGCTGGTAGGGAAGATCCTGATCCTGATCAACTGTTGGGAAGAAAGGAAGAGAGATTGATTTGATTGATGATGCCTCCAGATTATAATGTAACAATGATAAATGGTTTATTGTCATCTGCATCAGTTCACACACAGAAATATTACTTCTGGCCCTTAAAGTAGGTTTATACATCCGAGGAAATGGCAAAAACCACTGTGAGTCCAATCAGATGATAAACAAGTTGGTGGTTACATTTCTGTCAAATCTGTTGTGGAATCAAACGACTCTCTGATGTGTGTCACTCTGCCCACATCTCGGAAGAACTATGTCAGAAATAGGAAAAGTCCTTTTTCCATGAGAGAAGTGCTTTATCTAAACATCGCTTAAGTTGAGTCTGCCATATGTGCCAATGTGGCGGAGAAAAAACACACTCAGTTGGGCTCCCTGTTTAACTTGCACACATGTGCTGACCACAAGAAAAGGCCCGTTAAGGCACTGCCCGGAAAACCACAGCAGCCAGTGTGCTTTTCTAAACACACTCGCATAAAGTATAGAGAGACACACAAAATCATGGGACCCAACAGCCGGAATCTGTGCCACCCACACCTCCCTGATCACTTTGCCATGTATCACCGGCCACTGATTTCATCCTGATTGTAGAGGATGAAGTAAAGCAGCAGCCGTTGATGACACAGTGGGGTTTCCAAGCCGCCCAGAGCCAGCTGAAGCTCTCCAGCACTCAGACTTTCCAGCAGGACGGCGGTCAAAAAGACCCCAAAACTTCCTGAAGCTTTCCAGTGTCGTGTTTTTATATCGTTAGTCAATGTGTTTCTGCTAGGAAAGAGCAGTGGAGGTCTATGGTGAAAGTGTGCAGAGCAGAGCAGCGATTACCCACCTCAAAACACATCCTGCCCACTGGCATACACCATGACATCAGCATGACATCACCCCACGTTCCCCTCTGATGTTCCACTATTGTTGCAGTGCACAGACAACCATACACACAGTGGCACAGCTTGAGAAACAGAACATGTTTTTGCTTGAAGTAGCACACACACGCACACACACACACTCACGGTCTTCTAAAAACATTTGTAATGACACAAAAACACACACAAGCCGTTCATCGTTAAGAGCGGTGCATTCTGAACCCTGCTAGTCATTTGTTTGACCGCAATTAAATGCTGCGAGGGAACGAGGGGTGTTTTTATGAAAGCAATAATTGCTTGTAAGGACTTGGTGTGTTTACGTTAGGGACCATTAGCTGCAGAGATCAGACCTCAGATATGCAAACTTCCCTCTGGGAGGTATTTCAACACTTCAGATTACTCCTCACACTGCAGGGCCACACAGTCATGGCGCTGTCATTAACCTGCTGCAATTTTATAGTAAGTGGGGTTTTTTTACACATCAGCATGGGTGGTTTGAAGACATATCACAAAGTCTGCACGAAATGATAATAGCTGTGAATAATAATCACTGTTTCCGACATTACTGATGTCACTCTGTGGCGGTGCCCCCTGCGCTGTCTTCCATTTTCTCCCTATTAAGGATTTTTGTGGGGAGTTTTTCCGTATGTGAGTCAAGGTTTTATGGATAGAGGGAGTTCTGTGCTGCGCAGATTGTGAAGTCCCTTGAAGCAAATTTATGATTTGTGATGTTGGGCAACATAAATCATGTTTATCAGCCAAGCACAGACTTTCACTTTTAACTGATTAAGTTATGACTCTACTACTCAAGTAAAATGTTTTGCCATATGAAATCAATAAACATCTGCATGTGTTGACAAGTTTGGCAGCATTGCTGTTTTCTTGCAGAACATTAGAACCATCAAAAAGGTTTATGCTTAACAAATGTTGCACCCATGCAAAATGTGCAGCAGAACAGAGAATCGTGTCTGCTATTGATGACAAAGAAAGTTTTTAATCTGCTCAGTTATTCTGCACAAGATTAAAAGACAAAAATGGGCTTATAGTGTCTAATCAGGGAATGCCGCTATGCAATTACAATTCGAGCCTCAGACTTAAAAGAAACTAATTATTTCGCGCATGAATGTTTAAATAATGAGATGGTTAATAAGATTTTCTGGTGGTGCAAAAGAAATAAGAATGATCTCTTTATGCCTCCTACAGATCAGCTTAGCAGAACAAACACATTTCTTCCTGCTTGTTCTCAAAAACACAATACACCTTCTGTTCTTCAGCGACACGGCCAGTCCTCCCACTGTTAGGAGAACATTTTGCACTCTCTCTATTCTAATGAAAGCCAGTGACATTTCTGGTCATTAAGCCCTTTCCCATGCTCTGCAGGTGTGCTGTGGTCCCATACTGAACGCATGTGTGCACATCTCTAGGCGAAGATTTCAGCAGCAGTAAACAAGCGAACGGCAGAGGAGAGAACAGCAAAACAACTGATTAGACTCTGGCTACGTCCACATTACTCCTTTTCAAATGAAAGACTTTTTTAATACTGCTACAATACAGCAGCCCTAAGAGTTGGGAAATGCTACTGTCCCCGTTTTATTTTGAAAACTTTGGCACTGCATTTTACTGTGGACTGAGACAGAGGTGTTTGGAAATGCTGACGTTGGACACCCATATTTGCTTTCTGATTGGGCATTATAAGCCATGACATGTCCTCTAAATGGTCACACCCAAGTCATGTGTCCATTTTCTGGAAAAAAAATCACTCTACATTAGCCTGTATGTATCTATGAGCCTCAATTATCCATCATTATTTTGACATGGATTACAAATTACAGGTGCTGCTGACCCTGTTGTCTCCGCTAGCAGCTGTTGTGCAGTTAAATTCTGCACTTTATCATGTTATTACTGCTAACATGCACAGAAAGAAAGATATTGTTGGAATGATCTGTGACAGTTCCCGTGTTCAGCAGCAGCATCAGCCCTACTTTGAGTGGTGCTATTCGGCGGGAAAGGGAAGAACAAGCGCCTGGTGGGACAACTTTATCAACGGAGCTGTGGTTCCAGAGGAATGGTGAGAAAACTTTCGCATGTCCAGATCGTTCCTGATCAAACTCAGGGAAAAAGTGCGGCCACATGTGGAGGAAACAACAAGAAGAATGTGTGCACCCGTGGGTGTTTTCACAAAGGTCCTGAACAGCTATTCTTTCATTTCAGTATTACTTAAGTGACGAGGGAAGACTCCGGAAAACCACCAGTGCATTTGGACTATCCCGACAAGTTGTTTCTGCCATCATCTGACAATTTTGTAAGGCTATCATCATCTTCTTGTGGCCAAATTACATCAAAACACTGTGTAGAGAGCCCGAAGTGAAGGAGTTTATCATCAACTTCTACCTAACACACAGTAAGTGATGCCACAATGCCACGGAGCTACAGACTGCACACACATTGAAGTTACAACAACCCTTTGCTAATTCCACAGACTACATTAACAGAGAGGGGAAACCTTTTTTGAATGTACTGGGTTGTGGTACTGTGTCATGGATGTTGTTGTCAAATATTTGGGTAGTGTGCACCACACACGCATATTTACCAACTTAAAATTGTGTGTTAGCATGGATGGAGATTAGAGCTGCAAAAGTGTTGGACTGTTCATGTGGACGGGGATTGTTTTTGTTTAAAGACTCAAATTTAAAACAGAGTGATGCGGACGCAGTCAGTAAATAAGGCCTCTTCACTACATTCAATCAAATGCTTTATAAAGAAATGCACAGGAGAAACTACAAATGTGCAAGTTGCATGACAATTAAAAAGTGGGTGTTGAATTGATACAGAGTGTATAACACGATTCTAAGCCATGTCCACCTGCACGGTATACCTGAGTGCACTGGAAGAAGGGGTGAGGCAGCTCTTCCTCACACTGGAAGCTGTGGTCTTCGGAGGGGAAATGCTATAATCCAGTTCAGTCTTGAAGCGATCATCCTGAGACCACCAAGACAGAGTCAACTTGAGCACAGTGTGGGAGCCCCAGCTAAGACTCTGCCAATCATCAGCACAGGCCGCTGTGGTGGGAAATCATACATACACACTCTTACGTCCTGTTTTCCCTCCTTCCTCTCTCTAATCAAACTCCTCACATGTGGAACCGCATGAATCTGCTATGAGTTTTCACAAACGATCTCATTAGCTGAAGACTGTCAATTAAAAAGATCACAACCAAGGACATAAAATGTTGTGTTTTATATATATATATTTTTTAAGAGTTTCCAAATGTTTTGTATTAACTACATGTTAATGGGTTGATCGAAAAATGGCTCTAAATGGTTCTTTACTAAAAGCTTCAGTTCAATGTCAGTGACGTACAAACAAACAAGAAGGTTTTTCAGAGACGTATCGCACATAAACTTCATCTCGTCACACTGACCTCTAAGCCCTGAGGGGCAAGAAGAAGAAAAGGGCTGATTCACTAAAATAAATAGATAAATAAATAAACAAACAAACACAAATTAGAACAGATGTTGTCATAATTACACCTGTGCTATCAGCAGTCTTAACATGCACACATTAGTTTTGAATCAATCTGTATTTGTTCAAAAAACAAGATAATGAGCATTTTTTCCTTAACAAAATGTTTTTGCGTAATTCCTTAAAATTGTCATTAGTACACCCACACAATAAACGATGATCTTGTTTTTATTTACTCTGATTAAACAGTATTGTGAAGTGGGAGGAGCAGTATAGTCCTGAATGTTTTTCCCATTGTTTCTCCTAAATTAAATTTGACTTTTAACAACCACATGGAAACACAATCACCAGAGTCTCGTGACGAAACACACAACACCACAGAGTTCAGTTATGGCAGCAGCTTCATGTGTTTCTGGCTATGCAGATCACAAATAATAGAATAAGTTCGTCAGCAGCACCAGTGAGTTTTCCTTCGGACTCTTCCTCACTAAACCCAACAACACACAAAGTGTCAGTTTTATGCACAAGCTTTTACAACATGTAATAACTGCATTGCCCTTACATTTAGTGAGTGCAGTCAACTTGCATTTCCTCAGCAAGTGGTGAACCTTGACCCTCACACACACACACACACACACACAGGTTTGCGCAGATATTCTTGTTAGTACTTTACATTGACTTCTATCCATTTGTACAGCCTAATACAAGCCCTTACCCCAACTATAACCTCAACCTAACCTCAATTCACACCTAACTTCTAAATTTAACCAGGACCCCAAAGATCAAGTCATACCGCATTAGGACCAGTCTTTGGTCCCCGAGAGGACTATTGGTCCTCAGATGGTCAGTGTTTATGCCAGAAAAGGTCCTAAATAGGCAACAGTACACACACACACACTGGAAAAAACAAAGAAAATAATTAACTATTTGGATTGATGTTTTGTTAAAAAAAAAATTACTCCCTCAGTTACTAATTGAATGTAAGTACATGTAAACATGTACAAATACGCAAACACATTTGGAATAAATAGATTCCACTTTTCCACGTTAGTGATATAAACATTTAAAAAAATAAGCAGGATCAAAAATAAACCTTTGGAACTTCAAGTTGAGGAGATCACACAATCAAAGTAGTAACTAGGAAGATGATAAATGCTGAAAAAAGCTGGAATTACTTGCAAATTTACTTTTGCCAACAGAAAAACTAAGTGGTTCATTCCAAATTAGTCTTGCTTACATTGTAAATTGATTTTTTTTTAAAAACGTGTAACTTCTTTTCAGTAGATCAGGCAGGACAACTTTACCCGTGTTCTGGATGGAACCACATCCAGATAAGACCCACAGGCTCCACATCTGCTGGTTCACCATAGTGATATCAGAGCCGCCGACGGGTCTCCAAGGGCAACAAAGGCGGGATTTGCCTTTTATAAATTCAATAATGTCTGAGTGAGCCCCAACTCCCACCTGTGACCCCTGAGTTACACCACTCCAAACAAACACACAAACAGACACACAAATGCAGGAATGTACTACACACACAAGTACCTGCACTTACAGAGATTGCAACAGTCATAATATGTTTAGATGCAGTATTTATGTGGATTTCAGTCAGCTAGTCTCTCACTCCCTACAGGTTTAGAAATGCCCCGTTCAGTTCCTAGTCATGTGAAACAAAGCCATGCTAAAGCCTCTTCCCCCGCAGCTTTGAAGGGATTCTGGGTAATCGGATACAGGCCTGTTGTCATAACATTTACAGCTTGGAATGCAAAATGCTGGATTTCAAGTGAAGAAGTAACCTACAAGCCACAATGTCACACACACACACACACTCAATTAATGCACTCTTGTGCCTTGATTCTCCAGTTTATTCAGTGAGATAAGAGACAAGAAGATTCCTCTAAACAACGTTATATCATTGGTCACTGATTTGACATTCAAGGGAGAAAATTCAGAAAACCACAAATTACTTCTACTTTTATTTTTTCATCAAAGCATTATCACAGTAAGCCCCTGTAACCTCAAATACTGGTGGATAATATAGATAAAAGAAAATAAAAGTACCTGATCTTGGAGAACACTGAGTATTACTGGCACATTATCGTGTACACATAATAAGAGTTATTGTAAAGTATTATTTAATCAAATGTAAGAAGCTGCTATGTAACTATACACTCATTCATATCCGACAAATTTAGAAACATCTTTGGTCTTTGCGATACTAAAGACTGTAAACTTACTGAGATTGACAAAGCTCATCACCATGTCTGCGTCATCGAGGAAGCGGCTGTCCTGCGCGGTCACCATTGGGGAGACCTGCGTGGGTAAAACGGGCTTGTAGTAGGAAAATCCGGGCGGCTGTGGGTCTGTGGAGATGGTGTTGTACAGGTCCAGCATGAACATCGGGGCAGCGTTGTGTTTGGTGTGGAAGTGCGGCCGCGGACGATGCGGCAGCCCCAGGATGGAGAGGATCTCCCGCTGCATCTCCCTGCGCTCTTGGCTCCGCAGCCGGCGCTGGATGAAGCTGGAGCGCACTTCGTTGTCCAGGGAGAAGTTGGAGAAAGCGACGTGCGTGGCCAGCGCGCAGGAAGCCCACGACAGGAGGATCGTTATGATCGTTAAGACGCTTGGCACCATTTTATCCAAAGTTGACGCGCGGCTCCAGGAGGAGTGAAAAGGTACCAGGAGAGTTTTTCCGCTCGTAACACACTAACCTGAACTCAAAACATCATTCACTCATTTTCTGTCGTTGCGCACCGTCTTGGTGTGATACAGCCGCGCGCTCCTCTTGATGGCAACTTGGGTGAGGACTTTATTGAGGCGCTGAGTCAGGGGAGGGGCAGGAGGGGTTCAGAATGGGATAAACTAGACTGTGTGTGTGTGTGTGTGTGTGTGTGTTTGTTTTAGGGGGCAGGACAGTTCACTCTCCTATCAAGTGCACTTCTCTATCTTAAGGCAGGTGTGATGCAGACCAAAGTGGCCCATCACTGATAGAAATGGACTCTAGCACATCTTTGTTCCTGGCAGTCTTCACTTTCATTCAGCTGGCCTGGCAGCCAGACTCCTCTGTTGAGACCTTCCCACGGATCACCAGTCCTCTGCCTCCAACATCAAAGGCCATGAATACTCATTTTAAATCCCTTTTATTTTGCTTATAAGAGAACTGGAGTTAACACTTTAAACATGTTGTCATTTTGCTTCGACCCTGCACATGAGGATAGTCCAACTGCTAAAAGATCAGACCAAAGGTGAGCAGGGAACATCGCCTAATCCCTTCTTCAACACCTTTGAACTCAAACAATAAACTCAGGCCCACCCTAATTGTTGAGGGTTTTAAGTACAGGCACATGAAGAGACATGCTAAAGACCGACTGCAACAATGTGTAAAACACTCCACAGCTTTAATAGAGAGAAAATGGGGGTGGGGGTGAGCGATGAATGACAAAGGCAGGATCAAACACTGAAGTACAGATTATACATGTGCGTCACTCAGGTCTGAGGACAGCGGCGACTCCAGCAGCATAAAACTTAAAGAGGGAAGTTAGTGTGTCATAAGCTGAAACAACCTTTAAAAAATGCACTTTTCTGTTTCTTATCACTTTTGACTCTTTATTTCGGAGATTTTCAGAATAAATGAGCTAAATTACACAACCAAATCTCCATGAGCAGCATTCACTACACACTTGAGATGTTTCTTTCCCCAGCAGAGGTCACTTTGCATGGCTTATCTCTGC
>JAQFJA010000012.1:24651545-24664362 GCA_029874485.1 Naso brachycentron | reverse complement strand
TCATGTAAAAATGTGACATAAATGCATATCCTCTACAAGGAAACATGTAAACCGAAAACTCTACCTGGGGAAGGACCCTCGTTTTGTCTCCAAGTACTCGCTGAGACCTTTCTGTACCTTTTCCAAGAGTGCATTGCATTCTTTCAGATTTTCTAGAAGACTGGCATCTGAACAGAACTCAGTCACCTAGAGAAACACAACGACAGTTTGCTACAAAAAAAAAGCAAAAGAATTCTCATGATCTAGCTCTTTACTCATCAGTAGGAAAACAAAACTTTTGTCCTTTAAAGCTATAGTTCACCGCAAATTTGCTTACAAGGAGGGCAAAGCAATATGGGCTTGATTGATTGGACTTTATTTCGACATTCAAAAAAAATAAATAAATAAATAAAAGGATACAATGAACATATAAACATACATAAACACACAACATATTCGAAAAGGAGACGAAATCGAACATGACAATTTTTTTACCAAATACCCTCACTGATATGACAATAATATAGGCATGACTACTGTTATTTTCAAAAAATATTCAATTTTTGATCAATAATCTTTAGTAATATAGATACAACAACTAAGTATGTAAAGGCAACTATTAAAACAAGTAGAACTCTCTCATGAATAGAGAGAATTGCATCACTTATGCAGCCTTTGAAATCAGGAAAGAACACGACTAATTCCATATCACGATGTAAGGATATCCCATATCTAAGACGATATACAGTCTCATATCTCAATAACAATAAAATATCTTTATATTGCCCAGGCCCATTTACGAGGGATATCTTTTTAGAATTTTTGAAGAGAAGAACATAAGGATAAGAAAACGGAAATGGCAGGTGCAAAGACAGAGGACTTTCTGCAGTGTTTGTCGAAATTATTCATTAATTAGAGGAACCCTAACCTGTGACACAGAGCACCAGATCGGATGTGTTGGATTTTGTTGCTTCCTAGTCAAAATAAAAGTGCTTTGTAAGTACTGAACATATAATAAAATAAAGAAGACTTGGATTATATCACATGAAGCTGTTGACAGTTGTGAATGGATATTTTTAGATTTGTTTTAAAAGTGTATCTCTATAGGCAGCTGGCATAAGGCTGTCGCACAAGCAACTTTGGAATCACTCATGTACTGTGTAGGAAAACTGAGAGAAAAAAACTCAATTCGAGACATCTCAAGGTGAGAAACTGATATAAAAAACAGAAGTTTGTGGTGAACCATTGCTTTATACAAACTGCTGTGGAAGCTCTGACCTTTCGGTTATTAAAGGCACTTTTCATGATACTCCTCCATGTTTCTTCCATTTGCTGGTATCTTTTTCCCTCCTCAGGCAGCTGCTGGTTAATATCATCAGAGCTGAAGATTGGCTCCAAGTAGAGCCAAGAGCGCTGGCATGTCAGCCACTCCTCCAGCACGTCCTGCAAACACCAGAAGAGGGCAGCAGCACAACATAAGACATTGCATGAAAATGACAGAGGACACAGGGCCTTGTGAGTATGTTGAGTGTGTGTGTGGGTGTGTGTGTGAGTATGTGCATGTCTATGAGTATGTGTGTGTGAGAGTGTGTACTCGAGTCATGTTGAGCTTTCTCTCCCAGGAGTTGATGCGATCCGCAAAGAACTTCTTGAAGGGAGAGAAGGACATGCTCTGTGTCATGACAATGTGGTCGTCCAGCAACTGCAACGCTTCATCTGGGCTCTTTAAGATATAAGTGCCTGTCTCGTTGTAGGGCAACACATCAAAGGTGACTGTGGACCACTCTTGCTCCATCTTTTCCAATGCCTGAGTGAAAACGTGGAAAAAAAAGCATCAGCCATCAACTTTAATAAACATAATGATGCTGTGCATCAGCACGAAAAGTGATGTCCTGTCCCAGTGACCGCACTCCGCCCCTGGTCTTCCTCGAGGCACACACTTGTGTGACGTTGAGGAAATGTGCACTCGGGCATAAGTGCGCAAGTGCCCAAAGCTTTTTCCAAGCAGCACTGAGACAGTTCTGCACGTGTCACTAACCTTCGTCAATTCTTTTAGGATCACCCAGGAGACGAAAAAATGGCACTGACTATGGTCGCACTGTTTGCAGTAGCCTTTTGCTCCTAAATTTAACCAGAAATCACTGCCAGCAGATTATCTGGAAAATTAGAAGCCGCAGGAGAAGAAGGCTTCCATACTGGATCCAAACACTGATGCCCAACCAGCAGCGTAGATGGTATAATAATAACAGCATCATATATATTAATTGGTGGACATGTACAACTTAATTTCAATTTGCTGGTTAACTGGGTTACGTGTGCCTCTAATAATACCTGCAACGTGACAAGATCTTTGTTTAAACTTAATAAATCAGGTGACTATGAGAAAAGTTTAAATATGACAATAAAGTTGTAATTTTACGAGAAAGAAGTCAAATATGACAATTAAGTCATAATTTCATGAGAAAAAGTTGAAATTATTATGGAAATAAAGTTGTAATTTAATGAGGAAAAACGTTGAGATATAATGACATATAAATAGAAAGGTCACGACACGACAGTGATTCTGGGTAGTAGCCCTCGGCAGAGTGTGGTCTGATGCGCACTTGTGGACAGTGTTGTGCATTAAAGGAGCAGGAAGGTAGTGATGATGACTGCTTGTGAACAAAATTAGAGAACTGGGACACCCTACAGTCTTGCACCCTTTGGAAAGAACGTGTAAGGGTGCAAGTATGATAAAGGGGCAGGGCCTGAGTGTAATGACAGGAGTCACTCAGCCTTTATTTCCCCATCAGCTTATAGGTGTAACACCCTTCTCATGCTCCTGTTGTGAATATCATATATTGGCCTAAATATGTTGCCTATGCAGAGCATAAAAATAAGCGACCCAAATCTTCTCCAAATTGCAACTTCACAGTCCTGTACAAAACACAACAACTAAGCCCTTTATAAAACCCCGTACTTAGAGTATAACTCCTGTTCAGATGTACCTGTTCTATGGTATACTCTTTCCCAGCCACCTCAGCTACACTAGTAATGTCATTCACGTGGTTCTGTAGGCCAAGTTCCAGGCAGCGGGAAACAGTCAGGTTGGCTTTAGGGCTGATTTTCATCTGAACGCGCTCTGAGAGCATCTGCCAGTGGCGGTTCCGCATCCCAGGGTTCCTCAGGCCCTGAATGAGAGGGACATGAAGACGGAAGTCTTCAATCTTGTTGCAGATTATAGTTGCCACCATCTGGCAGTCTTGTGTGGTGTTAGACGAAGAAAGCAGGTAGACAGAAAAAAAAAACATGTTAGACTTTTAAACAAGCACACTCCATTTTTTCCAAGATGGAATGATAGATAAATGATGAATGATTATAGATGGGCCACCTACCAGGAATGTCCTTAAACTGTTTCATACATTTGTGCATGGTCTTGTGGGCGTCTGCAACATTGCGCTCAAGCTGCTCAGGGTCGATAGAACTCAGTGGGTCATTGAGCCAGCTCTCATGCCAGCGTAGCCAATCAGAGGCGGTGGTCCACAGGTCTTTAAAAGGCTGGAGGTCCTTTATCAGCTTCTGCAGTTGATCATACTATAACACATATTTACATTAATTTCAAAGGCATTCTCCTTCCAAATTTGTTGGAAAGACTTAAACAAGGAGAAATGATCTGACATCTGGATTCTCTGTTACTCACATTAGTGACAGGAATACCAAACAGACGTTCTCTGGTGTTGTAGGTTTGAGCCATTGCTTGGCACTCCATAAGCTGTTTGCTTGTACGCCTCATCTCATTGGCCACCTCATGTGCATGATTGATGTCTGTATGGCCCGCCAAGCCAGCAACCAGCATCTGTAAACACAGGTTGTTGATTTACTGAACTTGAGTTAGAGAATTTATAACATTAATGAAATACTTAGATCACTTTGAGTGGATGGTTTTTGAGTTTCCTAAGGTTAAAGGAGGACAGCTCAAATCATAATAGAGGAGACACATTCAGACAGCATCTCTGGGAATTCCATCGCGACTCATCTCAAAAATTGCTGGTGAGTAAAAAAAAAATCTAATTGGCTCAGCTGACCTTCAGAGAGTCGAGTTGATCCTCAAAGTTGTTCTGGTTCATAAGCTGGATCTTATGGAAGTGATCCTCATCCTCCGCATGCTGAACAGCTACTTCTTCCATCTGGCTGATTATCCTTTGAGGCCATTGAATAGCTGTCCACCTGTAGGGAACAATAGCAATCAATATATAACTATGTTACACTCCTTTACCTAAATGAGACCATCAAAATTAAATTCAAGATTATTAAAAAAGTGTGATGATTTTACACTTACTTTTTCTTCGCATCCTCATCTGAAAGACAGTGGTAAAATTCTTCCAACAGCCCATAGTCTGGCAGGGTCTTACCAATAAGTTCCTGTTGTGGACACATTGAAAAAAAGAATCAGATTTATTGACAAAGTACCCTTCACGTGAAACATAATAGCCAGTTCACACCCCCAGTGTGCACCTTGTAACTGCGGATCTGTTCTGGGATTTGCTTCATCCAGTCTCTCTTTTCAGTCAGTTCCTCAATGCTGCTGGGCTTCTCACGTAGCTTTTTACTCATCATGTTAAACTCCTGACATACCTGCACACACGTCAACAAGATTAACACTTATAACGCAAGACTGAAAAGCAGGAAAGTTTTTTTTTAAGCTGAAGTAAATGTAGGTCCTGTGTAAAAAAAAACGAAAAAATTATTATTATTAAAATTATTAAATATTAAATCTTAATGCTTCGACTTATGAAGATGTCTGATCAGAGACTAATTGGGACTTTTTCATAATCATCACCGGTCTAACAAGTTGAAAACCTTATTTTATTTAGACAATTTGTTGTAAATTTTCCGGAACAGGTTGTGTTGTGCTATTCAGAATACTAGGCGCGAACCGAAAACTGAGACTGAGGTAAATTTTTCTTTTGTTTTCCTGTCTACTAGGACGTAAAGGATGTACTTTTTAGTAGAATGCCCTCCATTTACAATGATTTCTTTTAGCTGGATGATTATGATTTTCAGAAGGCGAAACATTTTTCATAGCAGATTTTATTTGTCAAGTGTGGAAGAGAAGGCAGAATTTTTGCATGATATAATAACTTGCAATATTGTTATGAAATGAAACGTAATTAAATGTTTATACAGTAAATACTGTGTAATTATTAAGTACTTGTATTTTTCTTGGTCTCTAAACAAATAACTTACAACGTCAATCTGCTTGCGCAGCTTCAGGGCAATGTGGTCCAGCACTGCATTGGCTAAAGCTTTAGTTTTGTTACAGAGAGCCTGACGCACATGTTCCACACAGACAACAAATGGACCAATGACAATGGAGGATGGCAGGGATTGTTCGAGCTTTTCCTTGTCTTTGAGAAATTTTTCCACTTCCTCCTTCACCTCTTGGGATGTCTGTTCCGAATGCATATGAGATCTAGCAGAAAAGATGTAAAAGATTGCATTTAATGGGGAAAGCATGCTGAATGGAGCCACTACCGTCAAATCTGGTAGAACTTGTACTCATAATTTAAGCAGACTTACTTGAGAAGGGTTTCTATGTCCAAGTTGTGTAGCTCTAAGTGTTTCTCATATTCAGCTGCATAAGCCCTGAGAGGTATGGCTGCTTTTATCAGAGCATTGCGAACCTTCTCTTTCAGCTCATTTACTTTCGGTTCCCACAATTTCACTGAATCAACTGGATCGCCACTGACAAGCAAATTCTGCAGTACAAGCTGGCCCAGACAAGAAAGCAACAGTTACATTAATGTCACTTTTAAAGATTTAATTGAATGTCTGTAATTCAGGCGATCGCAAAGTTAATTTTACCTTATCAACCCGTGGCACACCGTACGTGGCCACAATGCCCTTATCAAACACGTTGATGACAGATGTCTCGAAATTCTCCAGAGGAGTGCTGTAATGAACCCCAGTCTGATCCAGAACCAAGTCCACCAGGAACAGAGGGTTCCTCTTGGGCCTTGTTAAAGAGAAATGATTATTTTACCACCACAATAATAAATAATTAACACAGTAAAGGTTCTGTCACATTCACTGTCAAACACTGAAAAACTGAACTGAGTATATTATGAATTACTGACTCCTAGTAAAAAAAAAAGGAGACATTCCGAGCCCAAGTGTGTGAAGATGTTTATATAAGTGAGAATGTGTGGCCATATGTATTCTAACTACATATAAAAATGCAAGCGATCATACTTGTAGGGACTATTGATGAGGTCACTTCCCCAGACGAGATCTTGAGGACACGCCAGCACACCGTGGCACTCGTCCAACAACAGCTGAGTCAGGCTGAGCAGTGAATCCTGCACAAGGGTACGCAGGGAGTCCTGCATGTTTAAGCGCACCACAGTCATCAGTCTGTACAGCCTACAAAACTTGTATATGTCCCAGCTACATTCGTCTATGTTGTAGTCGCCTTTGCCAAGCTTCTGCAGGTTGAAACGGATGCTGTTGCACAGTGTGTCCACCCACATCCCTTTCAGAAACCAGTTTACCTGGAGAAGGAGGAAAAGATTTGATGCATCTATATTTATGATCAATTCAGTTGTCTTCTTCATCTACAAGTTTTTGTTTTTCTGGAAATAACCAGTTCACATTTGCAAAGCAATTTAGAATAAGATGTAGGGCCTGACCGATACTGGATATTGGTGGCCGATGCCGATACCGATATTAGGGAGTAAGGAAATTCCGATATCCAATATATCGGCTGATATTATATGTATAATATTTTGAATGTGGTTATCAAATACGTGACAAAGATATGTAATGAGGGCAGGGTATCTAACAAACATCAATGCGCTGAACGGTAAACCAATTACATAATGGGCCGCCCTCTGCTGGACAAACTGTGTGATTACACCATTTCAAATAGCATTTTTTCCAGCCTTGAAAAAGAGTATTAATATCAGCATTAATTGAAGAACATATACGCCGACACCAATATATCTGTAATGAGCAAATGTCGGCCAATAATATCTGTAAACCGATATATCAGTCGGGCCCTAATAAGGAGTTTCACTGATGACACATGGTGGTCACCTGCACTAATTATCGATCAAACTATGAATTTAAATTTTCATTTAAAAAAAAAAAGTATGACACGTTGAATTTATAGCCAAGTACAGGCTGAAAGAAAAAACAATCCTACCTCAGTGTGTATATTTGATTGGTTTTCTTCAAACTTGTCCAGTCGCAGTGGTTTGATTGAGGTCACATTGAACAGTTTCATCCCTACCACTCTGTGATACTCAGTCCGCATGTCAGATATTACATGCATCACTTCTGGCCTTCCTGGCAGGAAACGTCGGACAAAGGCAGCGCGGTTCTCCTCATAGGTAGTGTAAGGAACTGGTACGCACCCTGTACATGATAAAACAAACAGGAGTTACGATTCTCAGCTCAAATGCAAAGTATTGGGTTGCAATACGTGTCTTTTATGTTAACCCCATTGACTGAAACTAATGAACGCAAGCCAAGGTTAATGGACTTACCTTTTTGGGGTACATACTCAGAGTCCTTCTGTGGGAGTGTAATGTGTAAATACTCCTTTGGGTTGTTCATCACGACGGTGTCAAAGATCATGCGGTTCATCGTACGGTCATATTCCAGTTTGACCTCATTCTCCAGGATCCCCTTACGTTTTTCCAGACTGCACACAAAGACATTCCCTTTATTCACCATATTAGTTAACTGAGAGGGATCAGTTATAAAACAGATCATCCTCGACATAAAGAACATGACAGCAGTGATGTGACACTGTCATTACCCACCTTTTAAGCTTGAGCCCAGGGGTTGAAAAGGCACATTTTCTGATACGCTCAAGACTGGAGGTGTCAAGTGATGGCGTTCCTCTCCAGATGGGCATGCAGTCAACAGCCAAGTGGTAAAGAAGCAGAGATTCTGTGTGCTCCCTAAAGTTCAAGGCAAACTGGATCCGTTTGATGAAGACATGCGGGTCCTCAGCGCTGAACAACAATCTGATTCTGGGTACCCAGTACTTACTGCCTGCGAGCACGGCATTTCCATCTATGCAACAGACGACAGAAGGCATTCAAACATTGTCAACATGACAAACAGAGAGTGACTAAAGCAGTTATGGGAAAATGTGTCATTCAAGTGCAGAGACATAAACAACCTGAAGATTTGCTCATTTTGTGTTCTTTGTCTGAAGAGAGGTTTCCCCTTTTATTTGTCAGTTTGATGTTTTGGTTAACCTTCTGTACCAGGTACTGGCATTTCACCTCACTATAGTCAAGAACCCCAACTAAATGCCAGCTGTACTCCAGAGAGGAGCTTTTGGGCTCATCTGCAAAAGAGAGAGAATTGAGTAAGTATTAAAGAAGAAAAAAAAAGTCTATCTCAGTTTACAAAGTACATTTAAAGATCCTGTGAAAAAGAAGTCAGAGTGCCATTTGGTTCGGCATATTGACGTGTTTCTAGCAAAAACAAGCCTCAAGGCCGGAACTTGTCGCAAACAATGACTGACATTCACAGGGGCCAAAAAGGGCTGAATATTCGCAATGCCCGCCCTCCGCCCCCGCTAACGCTGTGGAGGACTTCTTGCTACCACCTTCGCCTGCTCCTACAGATTTTACTAAATGGAATGAAACATTCTTGGAGTCAGGCTGTAGCTGTGTGTTTGAATTAACTGCCAAAGCCCGCACTGCTGCTGGTGAAGGAGAGACGCAGGTTCATCCCCGTGATGGAGCTGATGCACACCAGCGGTAGGCTTGTGTCAATATTATTTGAAAAAATCGTGAAAGCATTTTCATTGGACGAAAAATCAGAAACACGCCTGAGTGCAGGACGAGTCATCAAAAAATTGAAAAATGAGAAAATTTTCAAATGAGAGAGAAGATCAGATTTTGATGTAAAAATACAAAATAAAAAAGGATTTTGTCAACATATATTGGGCATACGGCATGACATACATGAACAATAAAGCTCCCTGTCCACACGGCGTTTTATGTGGGCAGAAAAGGGCTCAGCAGTGCTGAGATGAAGTGCTTGTGCACTGAGAGAAAAAATGTTGCACGTGCATCTTGTCACCACAACAACATCTTGACAAGGGCCGCTGTATGACTGACACTGCTCTGTTGCTTTTACTATCTGTTTTCTGTTAGAATTTTTTTCTTACTATGAGTGAGCATGAAAGGGAGGATCCTTTCCCTCATACCTTTATGGATGATGGGTTTAATACTGATATGGACCCGCCATCATGGCCGTAACGAACAGACATGGATCATGGAGGATGTGCATGAACATGACATGAACAAACTCAAACACACAAATGGGCTTTCCTCTCTCAGTTATGATAGTTTTTCTTGGACATATCATACAGCTCCAGGTAAACGGAGATGGCCAACACCAGCCTCTCCTCCATCTTCCAGCCCCAGCCGATCTACTACTTGTTGAAACAACCAAAAAACACAACATCCACTGCTTGTTGAAAAAAGCATCTGTGACTTCACCAGCACTTCACACAAAAAAGGCGGAGTGCATGGAAAAAGGTGCTGGGCGCCATGCTTTGCTATCTCATCATTGAGAACAACTGAAAAAAGACGCTGGTGCTAAGAAAAAAACGCCATGTGGAAACGGGTCCTAACACGTGGACACAGGATTAAATCTGGGATCATCTATTTTTCATTTCATGGGATCTTTAAAACATTTTACTTGAAGAAATCGTGTCATCTGTAGGCAGCAGGGCTTTTGCAGGAATGGGTTTTCGATCAAGTGATCCTTCAGTGTAGCCCAGGGCAAGCCAGTCTTCTGGAGTACGAGAATCATACTCTTCATTGTCAAATAACTGAGAAAGAAACACAGGAAAAATCAAGGTGGGATACATAGGATATAAAGATAAATGGGATTCTAAATGCCACAGAAAAAAACTGCGGCGGTAACAGACGTACCTCCAGTGGGAAGTGGGGTGATGGAGGACTGTCAGGCGCTGTCAGATGCTCATCACTGCTGCCCTGATATCTTGGCATTAAGAGATTAGAGTTTATTCCTTTTTCTGCCAGGAGATGTTCAAAGTCTAAACTCAGGTATTCCCTTCGAAGTCTAGAAAAAAGCAGTATGAATAAGTTTGAAATAAAGGCAGTTTAAACAAAATAATTCTTAAAGCCTACTAAACCAGCTAATGTGCAGTAAGAGGAAATAACCAAATATGCACTTCGTAATAGGAGCTCGGTGTCTGTTTGTGACCAGTGAATGTGAAGAACGCCCTCACAACAGAAAATCCCCAAACCTGGGAAGCTCCAGAGCAATAGATGAAGTGTCCTCTTCTGTCATACATGGAGGGCAAAAAGCAGGAAATACCTTTCTATCTGTAACTTGCGAGGAATCTGGCCAGGAATGGTTTTATAGGGCATCTGGACCTTGGGTGCATCTGTGCCCCGACTGAAGTAAGAAGTGTGTGGTTGCTGTAAGGCGTGTCCAGAGTTATTCTTCTCAACAAGCTTGTACTGGTCAGATGGAGCCTTAAAGGTTGTAGCTGAGAAAAATTACATGTTTTATTTGTATTTTTTATACTCACAAAACAGCCGGGAAAAATGTTTGTTTTCTGGAGGAGCACAACATGCTGTTTTTATAAATGTAGAATTGGTGCATCACAAATAATAAATAAAATGCTGACATGTGAAAAGATACAATTTTGTACAGTATCTCACCTTTTTTTGTGTTGACTTCATTGAATTTGGGGATGGATTTGCCCTGTGAGCTCTGCAGGATCTCAGAAGCAGCTGGCAGCTGGCAACAAGGCTAATCAACAAACAGTTACTCTTGGTTTTGGTCAGAGAAAGGATGTTTAATATTTTGCATGTGCATGGGCTTTAGCATAAAACATGTCAGACATCAGATTTGTCTGTCAGATTTCTGTTTTGTATGAGCTTATGAACTTCTACCTGTAACTTGAATGTACTGATGATATCTGAGTAGATGCCCCGCTGTTCATTCACGCTGCATTTTCCAACGGGATGTAGCCCTCGCCTGCGACTCAGAGCTGGAGGTTTGGGATCAGGAGGTTTTCTGGGAGGATGAGGCACCAGTGCTCCAAAACCAGGCAAATATTTCTTGTCCATCTTCTAGCGGGATAAAACAGTATGTGTAAACAACAACGGCTGCTTTTAATCCAGTTATCTGCTTCCAAAACATCGTGAACTGCACAGACTAATGTGGAACTTACTTTGGCTATACGCAAAATGTGGGTGCACCACACAAGCAACTCTTGTTTCTGACCAAGGAGAACCTACCTAATATATTTTTTAACTGGCTTAACGTTAACTATAGAGGTGATTCCATAATTACGGGTACTTCATGTACACAAGTTATATTTATCAAGTGTAATAAAAAGAAAACAATATAATAATAAACCGTCATCAATTTTATATTGAGACACATTATTCTTTATTTAAATACAAAATGTCAAGAGGTCCCATCATTTATTTAGCAGAAAATGAATTTAATATACTGTCATTTGCCTTTTGTTGTGCTCTTCAAATTGCTAAATGTCAAATTTAGCTCTTCAGATTAACACTAGAATACATGATTATGTATGTTATTTTCATCATTACTTGTTTAAAGTAATCATTTAAATGTGAGAAATGTGTTTTTTAAACTATGTAATTCATTCAAATACTATAAATTATTCACTTAAGGTGTGTCCCAAAGTCTTTTTCAACTGTTACCCATTGAAAAAAACCCCTATAAATCAGCAACGGTTTGCTCCAAAGCCACGTGACCAAATATCTAATCATGTTATCAACATGATGTCACCTCATTCAGTGGAGGGCATTTTAAATACATTGTTGTGAGTTTAGACTCCTCCTCCTCAATATTTCATCAGTGTTATTGTCTGAACATTAAGAGGGAAAATTGCACATCAACTGTGTTATTAAAATGTTCTTGCCTACTTGCTTTAATTATCACATTGACACAAATGTAGGGAAAGTGCATAAAGATATGAGTTCATCGAGGCCATGTGGTGACCGAGACAAGGTGTGCAGTTATCACAAGGGCCTGAAATGGAGAAAATGTCAACCATGATACTCAAAGTGTAACACATTTGTCAACAGTGGTCGGACTTGCTGTCATAAATGCTTATATTGACAAAAACCATTCATCAATTATTGTCATTATACAGTAGTAATTACATGGTGAATACGAACAAGTGGTATTACACGGTGATAACAGTGATTCACTGGATCTTTTTGAAGTGATTATTTTAACTGACCTGAACACTATTACATTACACTGAATAAATCATTACACTCTAATTAGACTGTACTACATATGATTAAAGGAGCATTAGCGATTCAGTATTGTCTCTGTTGTCTCCAGCAATATACCGGTGTCAACAAAATAATGATTCCATGAGGCACGGATCATTTTGATGGGATTCAGTGGTGTAAAAGCATGGGTTCCTGCCAACATTTGTGTTATCTGATACCTCACAAGCAAGGTTTAAAAACTAAAGTGCTCTTTTCAATCACTAATAACGTAACGATTTACATAACACAATGATTTGTGTTTTAGAAAGATGAGGTTATAAAAATAAAATAAAATAAAAAATAATAAAAGGTACCTTTTTTTTCTCCTCTCTCAGTTTGTCCTGTGAATTGTGTTACTCCTGTCAACTGTGTTACTTCGTCAGCTGTGTTATGTGTGATTTTTTTTTGTGTGTGTGTGTGTGTGTCATAAATCTTTTAAATGTTGGCTAAACTGTCGTAAAAATGATGAGGGTTGTTCCTAGCAAGGGAAGTTTTAGATAAGGACGTTCAATAACTCTAAAATCAGCGTAATGCGG
>JAQFJA010000012.1:24631489-24642105 GCA_029874485.1 Naso brachycentron | reverse complement strand
TGTCCGTTAGAAAGGCTGCACATAATGTTGGGACAAATCTCTGCTGGAAGGCGTGTATCGCACCCTGTATGTTGTAAACACAGCAGAAACAAGGATGAGAGTGTTTAGCATGCCGCGGAAAGGCCGACATCAGATGCTGCTGGCGCTCAGTTGGCTGCTTTTGGTTGTGGCGAGGAGCGGAGCAGGTGAGGCGCATCACCATCTCTGTTTCTGTTGATGCGGTTTCTACAATCTCTCGTCATCGTAGCTAAACTTCTACATCCTCCGTGTTTTACCCTTCTCGTCTGGCTATGTTATTGATTGGGTCATACAGCTATGATGACGTAATTGAGCCAAAGGGCTCCTACATTGATCACCTAATAATGTCTTAACATGGTTCCGCTTTTGCAGGTCACCTTTAATTTGCTTAGTTTTTTCTTCCTTAAAGTGAAGCTGCCTACATACCTGTAGTTGTGCCTGGTGTCTTGACTTTACATCTAACCTGAGAGTATGAAGAACAAGATTCTGTTCACATACAGCAAGCAGCAGTGGCACAATGATCAGACAAATGAAACATTCATCCCGACACAAGGAAGAGGACTCTGTCTGTGATTTCATTGCAAGAGCATGATTGTTATTTTAAGGTTCCTGTCTCTAGATTTACTGTAAAAGCACGGATCTAAACACTCACATAACAAATATACATCAGATTCAAATGCTCCATCCTCCTCCGTGTCAGTTTCCAGATGTTTGGACCGTGCCTGCAGTCCACCCGTAGAGAACCTGGCTAGTGGCAGGACTCTCCTTACCCTCTCAGGCTGCTGTGGGAACAGCTCCTTCCACCACGACCCCTGCCCCGATCCTCCTGTGACCCCCCACATCTGCCCTGAGGACAGCCACCCATCTGCTCACATGACTGATGACCCTTTCTTGCATCCGAATACCTGGTGGGCATCAGGTGCGGGTACCGCCACGCAAGAGCAGCAGGATGAGATCCGCTTGGACCTGGAAACCCAGTTCTGCCTGTCCCACGTGGTTTTGGTGTTCAGGTCACCGCGGCCTGCTGCCATGGCCATCGAACGCTCAGCTGACTTTGGAAAGACCTGGGAAGCTCTTAAGCTCTTCGCACACAACTGCAGCATGGAGTTTGGTTTGCCTGATGATTTTTCTCAGCGCGGCTCTTTGTGTACATCCCGTTACACGAGTGCTACGCCCTGCAGCGGGGGGGAGGTAAGAGAACGTGAAGAAATATGTATTCTGTTATCTTTAAGCGGATCCACAATGTCTGATTCAGTGCTGTTTCTCCTCTCAGGTAATATTACGGACACTTGACCCCATCAGTGCTAAAACACTGGACCCTTACAGTCCAGAGGCCCTCGCCCGCCTCACCCTCACTAACCTGCGCATCAGACTGCTAAAAGCTCAGACCTGTCCAACTCATCTAAATACTACAAATCGGACAAGCCCCACAGCTTCTGCTCTGACCTCCACACCCACCACAGAGAGCCCAGCCTCAGCACCATATGCTATTTATACTTTACTGGCCAGAGGGACCTGTCTGTGCCATGGACACGCTGAGTACTGTGTACCACACAACAGCAGCAACGACACGAGACAGGACAGTAACGTGGTAGGTAGATTTTCCTGTTTGTGTAGATGCATGTCAGAGTAAAAGAACAATCTATAAGACTGCGGGAGAAAGTGTTTCTGGTAGTTTGTTTTGGCTTGTGTTCTATTACAAGCTTGTATAACACGTGTCAGGATGTGAAGTCCAGATGTGAAATGTATTAACTGATGGAAAGCTGACATGTAAAAGGCTCTGAATAGCTTTTATCCTTGTTGTGCGGTAGGCAATGAACATCTTAACAGATCTACCATTTTAACAGTGTACGTCAGGAGCTAACTTTTAAATACCTAAATCTTTTTAACAAACATTCATAGGTTAAACTGTAGATTGCAGGTGTGCATATTCAATTGGCTGTTGAACTCACACCAAGGACTGATCCACCTTGAGCAGGCCTCCCTCAGGTGAAGGTGTCTGGTGGTAACGGGCGAGACATCCAACGATCCTGGGGTCCACTATTGAGAATGTGCCCTGAAATTTAGAAATCTAAATACAGTCTGTTACTCAAACACAGTAAGAATGCAGATAAATCAAAATCGTAACATGCCAAAACAAACAAAGTTAAATAGACTTTGCAAAATTGAGAAACAGATACAACTAGATAGCAGCTCATCTGCTTCAGTTCTGTTTCTCTCACTCTTTGCTTCTCTCTCTCTCCTTAATATCTGTCCACTCAAGACACCAAAGTGTTGATTATTCTGAGGAATTGTAATTTTAAGCCCTGTTAGCTTAACTAGTAGTTTGTTTTGGCCTGTATTCTATTACAAGCTTGTATAACACGTGTCAGGATGTGAAATCCAGATGTAAAATGTATTAACTGATGGAAAATCGGCATTTAAAGGGCTCTGAATAGCTTGATTTCCTCTTTAGACCACCTGCCTGGTTCTATTTTAGATTTATAGATGTAGACAGCGGCTGGTGGTAATATCTGCTAATGTAGGTGAAGTAACTGAGCCGTCCCAGATGTGTTTTCCAGGTGTCTGGCAGGTGTCTGTGTACTCACCACACAGCAGGGGATCACTGTGAGAAGTGTGCCCCACTGTACAACGACCGTCCCTGGAGGCCTGCGAACAGCAGTAGTGGGGAGTCGAACCATTGCCAGAGTAAGTGACCATCACATGACTGCACGACTGTTAGATCAGTGAATGCTCATCTTACTGATGAAGGAAAAGGCAGAATAAAAGTGTGAAGAATCAGAGGGGATACTGTGAGGTCTAACAGAGTCTGACAGTTTGCCTGTCGGCCATGTTCCCTGTACTCACTTCCTCTCTCTCTTCTCCCTCACTGCTATGACATCACACACACCTCCGTGACTTCAGAGTGCCAGTGCCACGGTCACGCCGACAGCTGTCACTTCTCTAAGCGGGCATGGCTTGCTTCCGGTGGCACCAGCGGGGGCGTTTGCGATCACTGCAAACACAACACTGTTGGGCGCAGGTGCCAACGCTGTCGTCATGGCTACCGACGCCACCCGTCCCTGCCCCTCAGCTCCCCCCACGCCTGCACACGTAAGAGACATAGCAGAGGAGGGGCGCTGGGTTGGCTGCTGTGTTTTCAACCAGTCAGAAGAGCAAAAACTAAAGGAGCTTTCATGACTGATTTCAATTTAGTGGAATGAATTAAAAGTTAGGAAGGTTCTTGTGGCTCCATCTGCTTGCATATGTCTGTAAATTCATAATGTGACAATAAAAGAGAAAACCTACATGTTGTAGCAGCTTACATGTATCTTCGTCTCTGTTTCTTAGGCTGCCGGTGTGACCCACAGGGCTCTTTGCCACCTCGTCCCGGGGAGGAGAGACCCTGGTGTCACCCGAGAAGCGGGCAGTGCCACTGCAAGTCTGGCGTGGGGGGCACAGGCTGCGGCCGCTGCCTGTCTGGCTATTGGGGTTTTGGAGTGGAGGGCTGCAAACCCTGCGCCTGCCCTCACAGCTGTGATCCAGCCACTGGGCAGTGTTTGGACGGGTAAGCTGTATGTTTAATCCAAAGTCTTCACACATCAACGCAGACGCTTACGACAAACTCGTTGCTAACAGTGATCCTTGACCTGATGGTGTTCAATTTCACTTTTGCAGCTACTCGAATAATCAGTTGTTTAATGTGCCCATTGGTGGAAAAATCCCTGATCTGGATCACATATTCACAGCTGAGGAAGAGTTACAGTGGTCGAAGGGGCTCGCAGTCTCTGCTCTGCATTACACAGGTAAGTGTTGATGTCAACTATGTTGTCTATGTATTGCAAGCTTAAAACTGTGGCATCATAGTGTTTTGTACAGTGTAATTACAGTGCTAATGGACGAAAGCATAACTCAGTGTCTGTGCACAGGAAAGTGTAGCTGTAAGGAGAAAAAGTTGAGAAGTGTGTCGGACCTCTGTAAGAGTAAACATGATTATGGTAAGGAAAAAAGTTTCATTTTCATTTGCTTGAAAACTAAATTAATTGAATTACTAAAAATGAAAGTAATAAAGTATAAAAATATAGATAATCTTAAGCTAAGAATACTGGCTGACGCTTCTAAATGCCTTCTCAGTCTGCTGTCTTGCTGTGTTGTCCATGACAGTGATCAAGGCCAGTGTGCTGTCAGCTCATGACAAAGGCAGCCACGCAGAAGTGCAGGTCAAAGTTCGCAAGGTCTTCCAATCAGGCCAAGTGGCGCTCTACTTGGGGACCATCAGCATCTATCCCCTGTCCTGGACAAGCCGCGGCTGCACCTGTCCTATTTTAAACCCAGGTGAAGAAAGTTCCAAACACTGCAGAGAAAAAACAATTTACATATGAGCATGAAGCACTGCTTTTTAGTATGTAACCTTAAGTTTTCTGAGAGAAAAAAGCTCTAAAAGATGAATATCTAAACTGAACAATGGCACCAAGGGATAGCTTCAGAATTGGGTTTAAACATGTTCTACCTTTTCCACCAGGTATGGAGTATCTGCTAGCAGGCCCAGAGGAGGCTGGGACAGGCCGTCTGCTGGTCACCATGCAGAGTGTGGTGGTCCCATGGACACCCAGACTTGGTCTGTTTCTATCAGAGGGCTTGAGGAACAGATGTCCATGAGTCACATGTATGAGCCAAAAAGGCAGGACTCACTTTTTTTAATGAAGAACTTATCAGTCAGTGGACAATTCAGAAAAGGGACTGAAAATCACTGGACATCACAAGTCAGACTCATGATCCATCGGGTTACTCACAATATCCGGGTGCACAAAATTAAGACTGACATAATTGACTCGCATGGTCACGTTTCACAAACTGTACCTGACATTAAAGCTTTATTTGCATAAAGTATTTTTTCACCACAATTAAAGCTATTAAGTTTCATTTTGGGCCCAGTTACAAGTTGGTTACAAAACAAAACAAAAAAAACAGCATTTGTTAAGATCCAAATCTAATACATCTCTTATTCACTGTTTTCTCTCTCTGGCTCTTTTTTTTTTAAATAACTGGCAATAGACAAAAGATTACAGCTATCACTTAGGCTTATAGAATAGAAGAGACAGGAAAAAGCTTTTGTTGTCTGAACATCATGTAACTGAAATAACTTCAGTTAAAAATTGTAAATGTAAAAGACCTCCTATTCCAAAACTGGGATGCTATGTAAAAAATAAATAAAAAACAGAATATGATAGAATGCCTGTAATTTGTGACATATTTATCTAAAAAAAAGGTTTCAGACAATTTATTTTATGCTTAACGACATCAACTTCATTGATTTTTGTAAACATTTGCTTATTCTGAATTTGATACCAGCAACACATTCAAAACAAATGGGATCAGGAAGAACAAGACACTGGGAAAGTTGTGGAACACTTGCAAACATTTGTGTGGAACATTTCACAGGTAGACAGCTTCATCAGCAGCAGGTGATGGTGTCATGATTGGATATGAAACACGCATCATCCCAAGGACGGGTGAGGATCGCCACTTGGTGAAACACTTGTGTGAAGGAAATTGGTTTGATGAGGAACACTTCACTTGTGGAGTTTATAGATTTTACACAGTTTGTTTACAAATGACTGCATTTTGTTTTTATGTACATTTCTAGCATCACATTTCTTTGGAATCAGAGTTCTATATTTTGAAAGGTAAAGCTATAGACGCGTAATTTGGATTCCATTCAATTCTCTGTAACTATAAGGCCTAATATACAAGCAAGTGGGTCTTACACAATATCAGATTTTCACTTTTCATAATGTCACTACTATTGCAGCATAAACGTGAATAACACACAATAAATAGCAATAACGTAACTAAAATTTTAATAATCAGTCAAAATACGAGTGTAGGAAGGTGAAGAGTGTCCGTAAATGTAACTGCACAAAAGCACAACCAGCACTGTCAACACCTACTGTGGCAAAGCAAGAATGGAAAGAAACAGAAGATTTTAGTGGCACTATATTATAAAAACAATATTAAAGGTTTAAAATTAAAACATCTGTATTCCATTTTTAAAATATCACAGTTATCAATACGTTATTGTCAACTCCCCTACGAGCAATATAAAACGGATAAGTGAAGGCGGTCAATTATGACTTTGGTTCCATCTCAGTTTACTCGGTCTTACGTTTTACTTACCTTGTACATCCTTTTGGCAAAATTAGGACATAAAGCTCACGTGGAGCTTATCAGTATTTCAACGTGGAAAAAAATTACAAAGGACAAAAAGAAAATTGAAGTTGAGACTTTTCGGCGATCATTTTAATCTGGACATTGTTGGACACAGGTTTGAGAAAAACCCATCAAGTCTTATAAGGCCTGAATGACATAAAATGCTGATCACAGCATTAAACCAGAGCGTAGACAGTGTTTAGACGACAATATTTCTGCAGTGACAGTCTGCGTGACTGAAAATGGAGACCCTGAAGTACAAAATGTCTACAATTTAAATGTGTTACCATACATGAAATGTTTGCTGAAGCTGTAAACGTAACTTTGTTTCTTTTTACCAATAACCTTTGTTTTGGTCTTTAAACTGATGGAAAAGTAAAGGGATTCAACTGTTAAGCTGAAGTACATGTTTAAACTAAGTCAACTTAATTTCCTAAGACTTCTGTCAAATGTGATTATTAGTGACAAATCAGCACGAAGTGATACTCCTGACTGGCTGACACTGACAGGACAACACAGATGACGACTGACAACAAAATGTTGACATGACAACATGCAAATTAAATTACTTCTTATTGCATACAAAGTGAGATTTGAACTAACACCCCTGCAGCGAACAGCTTGGCCCAGTGTCATTAAATCATATTATTCATGATTTTTTTTAGTGCTTGGGACAAAAAAGCAGCCTATACTCCTACTACATTTCTCTGCATTCACAAAGTCCATGTCCATGAGGGTCACAGCTATGTCAGTAAACCCTTCATGTGGTCAGAAACCAGATCAGAAACCAATCAGAGCTCCTCATGGACAGGCGTTTATGCTGGGCAGTGCCCGCTCTCAGAGAACAAGAACCTGGATGACAAATGATGGAGCTTAGCTGGCAGTCTGGTTGTCTGTAGGTGACGTGCTGTCAGATGAGGACTCGGGTGTGGAAGTGGCTGGGCTAGAGTCACTTTCAGGAGGTAAGGCGGAGCCCTCAGGTGAGGCGGCAGGGACAGAGCCAGTGTTGGCCTCTGCTTGTGGGGAGCTCTCTTTATCTTCTTCCTGAGGATAGAGCTCAGGGTACCTCTGCATGCACTCCTGCATGTTACGGAAGTGGTCAATGCACTCGGAGCCCTTCACCTCTTCCTTACTGTAGTGGAAGCAGGAAAATGCCTCTTTGAACTGAGTGCCACATGGTCCGCTGGCCATGCCGCCCAGACACGGGCAGTTCCAGTTTATGTCTCCATTAGGCAGGATCAGACCTAAAAAAACAAAAACAAAAACAAAACATTAAACCAGACACAAGCAAGTTTACAGAGTATCTTAACCTTCTTGAAGAAAGGAATTTTTAAAATCTATGGCCCAAAGCACAAAGATTTGGTCCTGGGGATGAAAGTTTAAGAACATTCTTAGATATGTGATGTTTTTGAAGAATTTTCCATTACAGTTCAGACTAGATTAAGGCAAAGAAAATATTCTTCACAATGCATCATAAGTTGTTAGAAGAAGAAAATGGCAGAGAGACAGAAAAGTAGGAGAAATAGTCTTCAAACAAACACTGAGTTAATGAGACTCTTCAGACTGGATATTGGAGGGATGTTTGTTGATCTATGGTTGAGTATCCCAGCTAAGTCTCACTGTGTGACAGACACCTGGTCACACAGGCTCCGAGGCTCAGGACCTCCAGAGCTCTAGGCTCATTTATTCCCAAGGCAGTTACTGCCACAAATCATCATCTTTCGCCCATTCTGACTGCACTTTTTACAACAATGCACTTTATGTATGGCACTTCTGCAAATCAGAGGCTTTTAAACTTGGTGTTTCATTTATTGTTGGTTATTTCACGTGAGCATTGTTGCTCTTAAATGTATGTCTTTGCTTTTATGCTGCACCTGAATTGCCCTCCAGGGACATTAAAGATTCTTTTTAATTTAAATTGAATTGAATCTTGAGAGATGTGCTCACATCTTCTACCCAAATCAGTAATGCAAACACACCATGAACGAAAGTGATCACAAAATTACGATATTTGGCATCTGAAAAATGCCACAGTGCAGCAATGATAACACGGGTCTGCCACAACCTTAAGAAAGATCAGTATCAAACAGCTTCTGCGCAAGATTTAACAGCATGGTAAATAAACTCAAAAATGAATAGAAGAGTTGACTGAAAAATTGAAAAAAAAAGAGAAAACGATATGAAATATTATATACCAAAAACAAACAAACAAAACAAAACAAAACAAAACATAGAACTATACAGGAAACGTCTTACACATTTTATTATTCATCAGGTTGGTCAACTTCACCAACAAATTAAGTGTGAGGAGGCATTGGTGCATGTGTACTGTGAATCCCAGCTCTACATAACTCTCAGTGAACTGCAGTCACAAAGGGCTGTAACTGTATTGCAATACTTTATTTTTTCCATAAGGATTAAATGACGTACCCTGCTCCTCATAAGGGTCATTGGGGTCCTCTGCAATAAGCTCGGCGTTGCTGGGTGTCTCGTGATCTTCTTTTGTCACAAAGATAATCCGATCTTTACCTTTAATGAGAGAAAACAAACACACAAACAAACAAAGATGAGAATAAATTCTTACAGTATCAAACCTGGTTATGGATAATATGTATGAAGCCAACTTACTTTCATTGTTTCCGGTACGACTGTATTTGGTTGGCAGTGACCCCTGTTGGCGCACTATCCCTTGACTTGAATTAACTTCCTCTGCCTTTTGCTTGGGCAACGCGAGATGATAAACGGCATTTTTCGAAACTCTCGCGAGATTTGTAGGCGATGTTCCTAACGCTGGTGTTAATTATGCTTAATATCTGCTTTGGTAAAGAGATCAAAAACAAAAAACCACCAACTTTGTTAAGATTAGGGTAAGGTGATGGTTGGGTTAAAACGACCACCCCTGCGTGATTTACAGGGTCTGTGATTAACGTTACCTTATTAAACATGAGCGTTTGCTAACCTCGACAGCAGTACCGTTAACGTTAGTATCCTCAGAGCTAACTGTTAGCCGTTTGACAGCGCTCCCAATTAGTGATATAACATACGTTAAAACACTGCAGCTATATGTGTTTTATGTCTCTCCAGTACCAGACGTTATTGAAATATCTATGAGAACCATAAAACGTTAGCTTTCCACGCAGGTGGCTAGGGTAACCTGATGTCATCTTCGGAAGTTAACGCTGTTTCTAGAAAGCTAGCCTAGCATGGGGGCTCGCTCGATGACATTGCCCTGCCATGGCGTGAAAATGAATGAAACAGAAGGCGGAAATTACCTTCTTGTCTGCAGTACGACATGTCTGCCGCTGTTCTGTCCGCCGAGCCTCGTCCTCTGTTGACCAGCGTGAGAGAAATTACCCAACAACTGTGAGGATTTCATTTGACAGGCTACCCGGCGTCCAACAGAGCCGTTACCCCCTCTGACCTGTCCACATGTGGGCGCACGATAATGACGTCACTCCGTGTTTTTACATACATTTTAATAATCAATCAAAAGATATCATGACCGCCTTAAAATGTTGGAAAGGGTTTCTGTTTCATTGAATATTAAAATTCCAACATTAATTTTAACACTTGAATATTTTTGACTGCAAATTTTAATGCTTGTTAATGTTATTTTGTCTCTTTGGGTGTCTGCAACTTTGTGTTTTTGCTGCTGACTGTCTTGGCCAGGTCTCCCTTGGAAAAGAGATTCTTAATCTCAATGGGACTAACCTGTATAAATAGAGGTTGAATAAATAAAAAGTAAAAGTAAAATAAAACGGGTGAAATTAAAGTACTGTCCCTCCTATTGTGTTTGGTCAAATCTGACTGATTTACAAGATTTCTTACTAAAAAAAATGCAGTTAATTTCATTTGTTTGTCACGAGGTTCCATGACTTTGTTCACACATGGTATCTGTGCACACAAAATAAATTTTGAGAATTTTCATTAAATTTTGTGTGTTTTGTTGAACTTGTATACACCCGTGGTGTTTCCGGTCAAAAATGACCAACCACTGGAAATGAATAGGTAATACTACAATTAGTATATTAAATAGAGTAAGAGCTGAAGCACATTCCCACACTTCTTTTCCACACCCCAACATGCAGGTGTATTTGTGCAGGCACATATGCACACACTTTATGGACCCCTTTTTGTCTTTGAGAATTGTTTAAATGATACATAAAACTTTCTCGCAGCTCTGGTATACAAAACTTTTTTGAGCCTTTGCTAAAAATTCATTCTGTGGCAGCACGCTGGCTAAGTGACATACTGTACGTGAGGCTCTGGATTACAAGTTGTATGAGCTGAGGTCAGTGAGGCCTACAGCCAATAAATACCAAATGGAAGTACAAAACTTGTAATGTTCACCAAAATTTGAGTTAATAAAAAGATATAACACAACATTAGATACTAAAATATGTATTTTT
>JAQFJA010000012.1:24535928-24548449 GCA_029874485.1 Naso brachycentron | reverse complement strand
AACTGGGGCTGTGATGCTAATGGACAAATTATTGCTGAAGTAACTGCATATTTGCAAAGGTTGGAGAGTTTTTGCATTCCCAAGTAGTGACTCCATAGTGGTCTCATTGAGTGCAGTGCACATGTATCGAATTTTCTGTATAAATTTCCTCTAATACTTGCAGTGCATTGGCTTTAACTTTCAGAGAAATGAAGTTTGAAATTATGCAAGACATAATTCCGGGTCATGACCAGTGTTAAACAGAACAAACTCTCATGTTAGCAGTTTATTTCACTCTGCTGCTTCACATTTCATGCTCACTGCAGGAGCACAGATGAATCATGCCACAGATATTAGTCTAATGTAGAGAATAATGCATCCGTCTTGAAATAGCTGCGACGTGTTTGCCAAATTTATCAAGTATTTGTGAACAAAGGTCTATAGAAAGGGTCTGTTCTTCTTTCAGAGGTCAATATCCTGCCCACGCCTTTGTCCTGTTATCACATATCAGAGCGTGCTGTGGGTGACGCAGGCTCATTTGGCTCCGAACCATTCATTTGTGCTTTATGGGTTGCTGATGCTTGTAATTATACTAAGCGTGTCTGATATCAGTGTAGAGTGCAATGAATTAGACTTGAAAAAAAAATATGAGTATCATATTGGATTTAATTGAACAACCTTTTCTTTGAATTCAACATTACACATGCAAACACAAGACACAGATTTTGGAACGTGATCGCAGTTTCTGAGCCGTGTGTGAATCATCTTTGAGACAAAAGACCAGCTTCATCTTACATTTTGTTGGTGTTGCCTTTTTGATTTTCTTTCTGGTTACTTCTGTTCCAGGAGTCAGTCCACAGAGTAGTTGGGTGCAGAATGGCATACAAGTATAAAAGTAAAGCAGATAAAAGCTCTAGAAGGACAGATACTGACCCTAAAGACTGTTTTTAGCTTAACTAACATTGTTTCTAACCAGGTGCCAGAGCCACAGTGTAAGAAGTTAACTCTTCTGAAGTGAGGTTTTGTCCATTGACCTCCTGACAGATCCCAGGGGCCATGCTTTTTATTTCCTCTTGCCAATTCGTGCCATCAGTTCGGCATTGGCTGCTGCCTTGGTTCTCATGTCCTGGTTCTTGGCCAGGTCTATGAGGACGCTGAGGATGCTGGTGGGAACGTCAAGGGACAGGGCGAAGCGGGACCCCTGCTGGGCTCTCTTTGGCACCTGGGAGGCTGGACGGGGCGCTCGTGCTCGCCGGAGCACAGTGTGCTGTTCTGATCGGAGCAGTGAGTTCAACACATCGCTGCGGCTCATGATGTCGACAGCTGGCACGCCCCTCCGTGTGTCTTCATCGCTTTTGGCAAGAAGGGGACTGCTCCTCTGGCTCTGGACACACCAGGGCAGCAGCAGAGCCAGGCAGAAACACACACGCACACGCTGCATGGTTGGGACTTTGTCTGCAGGGAGAGAAGAGCAGATCAGCCAGTGGCTCAAGATTACACAACTGTGACACTGCAAGGCTTCTCTCTGCGATGGCATGCATCAGGAATTTCTTTATTTGCAGTAATGAAACCAGTGAAGCCATCTGAAATCAGTCATTCTCAATTTCTTTAATTTCCTCACTGTTTTCCAATCCTATATCTCTCATGAAGTGAGGCAGATGATGCAAATAAGAAGAACTATAAATAAGGGATTGCTTTACACTCCCTTAATCAGAACTGAAACAGGTAAAATGCCGTTCTTGTACAGCGCTCCTCACACTTAAAATCAGCAAAAGTCTTAAATTTATATTATTTACCAGCAGTTCAGCAGTTCAAAGGCCTCATATCTGACCTTGTTTTCCTTGACTGCAAATGTTTTCATTCATAATTTTATTGATTTACTGTATTCTTTAGTTTATTTTCATCTTGCATTGTTGTTGTTTTATTTTAATTGCTAATGTTATTATCTGTTTACTTGTATTTACTCATAACTTGAGGATGAGGATTCTTCCTCAATAGTCTTTCGAGGTAAAATAAAGGTAAATAAATAAATAAAAATTTACATTTCAGTGTCTATAACAATGCACGAATGGAGATAATTAAATCTCTGTGCTGCAGAAAACATTGAATGAACTGAAACACTAAAATTAAGTGTTCTGTTGAGAATTTTACTTCCACAGATGATTTGTCCACTGAATAAACAATCTAGAATTTTATCCAACGTTCTAATGAATCATGCAATATTTACAGGCAAACATTATCTAGTATCATAATCCCAGTCAATACTTACTTTGCCACTACTGTGAAGAGTAAGTAACTTGAAAAAAAAGGCACTTCTTGCTGTGGTCTAAAGCAGGGCTTTAGTAATGAGCTCGACTTTGACCCTCAGATATCCTGTGATTTTGTATCTTCTGTCTCCCAGCCGCTGCTTCTTATTCTTCTTCTTCTTCTTCAGCTACTGGAGGAGCGACCTCTGTGGCATGCAGTCAAATACTCAACTGGACCTGAGCCTGCTCATTCACGACTCCGTCTTCATCCACGTCGGTCTTTGCTGTGGCACTGCCCCTTCCGCTCTCTGTTTATCTTTCACATCTCCACACCCCAACACTCTCTCTTCATTTCATCTCATTTCCTCTACACTCAACGCCATCTTGCTCCCTCTAAAAATAACACATTGTTAATCACAATAGTTTGCCTGTAATGAATTGGATAGTTGCCCCGTCTGCAGTCAAAGCACAACTGGAAAAAAAAAACATCTGCACACATCTCACTTTCTTATCACAGAGTTATCATGTTGATGTGTTAGTCATCCATGAAGACTGAGTGACCATTGTCTTATCATTGCTATGGGGGGGATCACATATTAAAAGTGGCATTTCGTCACCTGCTAGTTTGACGACAGACAAATCCTCAGGAACGAAAACAACCAGCCTGCATCACAAACTCTGCTTTTCTTATATTCTTATATGTGATTGGCTTAGATACAGTAGCAACAACGAGCTCTTTCTACGGATGCTGTCAACTTCTCAGACATGATTTTGTGTCGATGACATCCATCGCGGCTAGGCACACGTCTCCTTGTGTGACATCTTGAAATGTTGTCCAGGTATGACAAGGAAAGATGCAATAACAGAGCCGGGCGCTGTGCGTTGTCGCCACTTAAGGGAACATAGTGTACAAGACACAAATCTTTCTATTTACAGAACACAGAGGAGGGGTGTGTTGGGAGGTTAGGGGAGCTATCGGAGAGGAAGCCCTCTGGAGAACAACAAGGAGGAAGATGCTGTCAGGCCCAGGATCGGGGGAGGAGCAGACAAAGCCTACCTCGTTTCCTGAGTCACCTCCAGTCCAGCCCATCAAGGAACTTATCCTCATCTGACTAATGATATGAATATAACAAGTACAGCCTGATTACAATAGCTCAGCCCTCAGGGGTCCATTGAATTATGAGCCGTCTCAGCTAACCTCAGATAAACAAACATGGGTCACACAGATGTCAGAAGGCAGCAGAGATGTCCCATGGTATACCAGTGATATACAGCATGACGCAGGGCTGCACATGAAGCTACGATGATGTCATCTCAGTGACTCAAGATACAACATATACATCGCAGCAGGTCCTGGTTTGTCACTAATATCGCCTAATGGCGTAGCTTCTTGATGCAAAACGTATTCACTAGCACGAACTACACTGCAACAATGTCATTCAGATGTTTAATGACTTCAGGAGAGATTGAATTTTGAAGAAAAGGTGTTCATGGAATTGAGGTGAAGGATGGTATCTGGTCTGGGAGGGTGGTTTGGTGGTCGAGCAAGAGGAGACTCAGTGTGGGGGTTCTGTCTCAGCTGTACTCCACCCGAGCTGGACGCTTAGCCCCAGAGAGAACCCAGAATGAGATGAAGGAAAGGTATACAACGGTTTGAGTAGGTAGGGATGAGGTTAGGATGGGAGGATTAGGGTCGGGATAAAGGGACGGTTGGGTAAGGATGAGGAAGGAAGAAGACAAGGGTAAGGGAGGGTGGGTTGAGAAATCTGAGACAAATGGAGCAAGGCGGGCTTGACAGGAAATTAGGGATGTAGTTGAGGCGTAGTTCTGATCCTGAACCTAAGTTAACTGGTTAACTACATATGCATCAAAGAGCGTCTCATTACAATTAATTTGATCAGTGACATCAAGGCTTTGATTCTAAAACACTTTGTAGCAGTACGTGTACAAAGACAATGGCAAGAGCTGAGAACACACTTCTCAGTTACAAAATGTGAGTGGGAGACGCGCAATTAGGACACGACCCAAAACTGCATCTCAAACCATTGATCTGTGGCTCCGTAACTGGGGTCCATGAAGGTGATCCAGGGGGTCCCCAACATAAACATCATTAATCACTAAAATTCCATTTTGATAGAATGTACGACTACTCTGGTCATGGGTTTCATACACTTTTTGTAATGAAACATCTTGAAGTATCACACAAAATCTTATCAAATTGGTGCCTGTGATCTCATTTGAATCAATTCTGGGGTCCTTGAGGTGAAAGAGTAAAAGCAGTAATCACAATCAAATATAGAGGAGCCTTGTAATTAATGTTTCGTTTATTTTGCAATTTTGCATTTACATTTTATTGTGTAATGTGACTTAAGATCACATTTTCCTTTCAACACAAGTGTAAAAAAATATCTAAAAATGTACAATAAATGGTGGCGTGGACATAAGAGTGAGACAAACCACACTGGGCCAGTGTTTTCCAGTAATTTTATTTCATCGGAATGAGAGCTCCTGTTATGTACAATAAAGACAGAAACAAATCTTACAGAGATTATAAATATACTTTCGCTCCAAACCAGTGGTTTTTAGTACCAGCTGTACAAGTGTCAAGTGGGTGATAATTTACTGTTCAAGTCTGCCTTCCTTCCCCTCGCTTTTTCACAACAGTACCAGGTAATGAGAACCTTTGTACATAGCACAATCAAGAGTTAGCAGTTGTGTAATTTCAACACTCACAATGGTCATACTTCTTGCCCTCTCATGGGCTACTAACAGGGATCAATGGACGGGAAAATAAAGGAAAGTGGGGAAAGGAGAGAGGATGGATGGCTGCACTGTGAAGTTAAAGTGTGTACAGTCCCCAGGTGTTGACTCTGGCAGCGATGACAGGAGGAAAGCGGGGTGAGGTTGAGGATGAAAATGAGGCGCAAACATGGGACACTTGGAGCAACAAAACAACTCATCTTAAAACCTCAGCCAGTACATGGCACTGCGCATTCTGTTGTAGTCCGGTAGCTGCTCGACGGGGCCTGGTGGAGAGAGTCAGGAAGAACAGATTAAAGAAAATTACTACAACGTGGGCCCTGCTACAACCGCAAAAGAACTAAAAGCACACACAACTCACCGACAGCTGCCACAGCAGGACACTTATCGTAGATGTACTTCGAGCAGATGTCACGCACCACCCTGGGGGTCACGGCCTAAAAGGAGAGATGTGAAAAGAAGTCAGAACTTTAACCCTCAAGACAGACGAGAGTCTTCAGCACTTTTAGCGGTTTTAGAAAGGCAGATTCTTGTAATTGTTTTTTAATTTTCAACTGCACAACCTTTCCAAAGCAGAACTCTACTTCAGAGTGTCAACTCACATCGATCCGAGCGTCCCACTCTGCCAGGGGAATACGTCGTCCGTAGTTCAGAATGTGTCTTCCGATGTCATCACAAATTGGTGTCGTTCCTAAAAGACAAACAGGTGTGTTGACTTCTGATGTGGAGGAGACTACATGTGTGCTTGTGTTAATACGTGACAGATGACACATACCATTGAGCTGTCCAACCAAGCTGGCTTTCAGAGCGTTCTTGCCTCTGGTTACATCACTTTCAGTCACTGAGGTACACAGGTTCATCCTAAATGAAGCAGAAAGTGGAAGAAATAAGATGAGGTATGTGACTTGTCCTGTAATTAAAAATTACACAGTACAGTTATGACAGTATTTTGTTTTGTGTGTGCGTTAGTGTTAATGCTGGAGTTATTACTCACCAGGCATTCTGGGACCAGTGCATCATGTCTTCGATGTAGTGCTTATCGGTCACAAAGTAAATGCCCAGCAGTCCGGTGTCGCTGTAGGAGGAGTGGAAGGCCTGGAAGCTGTGACACAGCTTCTCCTCCACTGCCAGGCGAGCCAGACGGCTGCTCAGGTGCTACAGGTGAGAGGAGAAAATGTATGTTTAACATTTACTGTTCACAATCAAAGTGGCATTACACACACCAGCAACAGGTTAAAATATCTGTTGTGTTAGAATGACCTGCTCTGAACAGTGTCAGCAGAAAAACAGGAACATTGTAAAATAAAAACTGACTTATGGTTCTGTGTGTTTTACCATAACAGGAATGTTTTATACAGAATATTTAAAAAAGAAAACATTTTGGCTTGGCTTTCAAGTTAAAATAAGTTATGTTAAACAGTTAAATATTTAAAATTGCTTTTTTTATTCAGGGATGGGCACTCCATAACTTTCTTAGCGGCTTCCGTGTATTTCAGGTTTTGTTCCTCCCAACAGGCCCAGAGACAGGGGTGAGACCCCTGACCCAGGCTGTCAAAGAGGATCATCGTCTACCCCTCATTTATGGCCACTAAAGACATTAATAACCTCAAGTGGGCAAAGCTTAAAGGGGATACTGCTGAACCACTGAGACAAATTCAGTTTTGGAGGTATTAGTAACAGCTGGCTGTTTCATGCTTGTTGTCTTAACTGCATAAATGAAAACATATTTCACCAACCTTTCCACCACCATACGTGAGGTCAAAGCTGCCAATGACAGAGTTGGCAACCATGAGTGGCACGATGTCCGGGCTGGCAGCACTTGCCCCCTCCACAGCGATGGCGACGTGTGCCAGAGGCAAAGCATCATCACGCATACGGATCTGAGGGGAGTCAGGACAGGAACATTTGGAAAATAAATCTCTGAAGACTTCCTGCCACACTGGCTGGTAAATGTATCGAAATAGTCATGAAAAAAAAGTCTCTTTCATGTTTAAGGGTCATTAATGGCAGCACTGCTTCACTCCTTTTCTGTCTGTGCTGGTGACTTTCAACGCACAGGGAAGAGAAATTTATATTGCATTCAGTGCACTTTGTACACTCTGAAATCCACACATGGGTGCAGACACAGGCTTTGCGGTGCATTCAAGTGCACCTCGTAAAGTCAGAATTGGTATCATAAGTGAAACGTCCCAGACTGAATCAATATTGATTTGAATTAAATCAAACTGAGGAAAATCAGTGGCGATTCTCAATCTCAGGAAAAGATCAATAAAAAGAAAAATTTACTGTGACAGTTATAATATTATGTTTACCCAGGCTCTTTCCTCTGTCACTGGCCAGAATCACATCAAATGCATCTTATGCATCAATATCAAATAACCCTGAGGGCCCAGACATACTCTTCCCATCACATCGCCGTTACCGTTCTGTCAACTCTGAACAAAACCTGCCACACAGAGCCCATCACGTCACATGCAGCACAGAGCGCAAATGGAGAACATATTCAACATGCGTGAGTACAGCCTGCTTGTGAGAAAAATGAGGTAGGCCGATGTAATACAACAGACATTCAATAATAACCACTCCCACTGCCACGTCCCATTTTTGCCAGTTGGCCTGAACAGTTAACCAGCTGTCCTTTTGCTCATGACCAACCTTTTCGCTAAATCTTATACCAGTCAGTATATCCATTTGAAAATTAAGTGCCTTTTTGCAATAGCCCACTTCCATTGTCACGACCCCTTTTAGCCAACTGGCGTGAACACAAACACACACCGTCACACACCCTTGAACTCCATGCCAAATTTCAGAACCCTAGGGCAAAAACTGCGGCCACTGAAAAGTAGGGAAGTTTTGTGGACCAACTGACTGACCGACTGACCGCCCTGCCAACCCATAAAACAGCTGATCACAGTGAAATTTACCCCAGCAACAAATTCTCAACACGTCTCACCTCACTGCCTGTGAATCTGCAGGGTGACAACACTGGGATGGCATCTCCCTCATACTCAAAAGACACTCCGCTGAAATGAGTTTTGGCCAAACCAACCAGCTCCTCGTGGTTCACACCTGTGAAGGAAAACTCATCTGATGAACAATCGTTCCGCAGAAAAATTCAGAGCATGCCAGCACGCCTCATTACGTCATCAGAGTGTGTGTGGATATAGGAAACCTACCTCCAGCAGCAGCCAGCACCATGCGAGGGGCTTTGTAGTGGCTGTTGACGTAATCCACAAGGTCCTGGCGAGTCAGAGTCCTGAGGGAGTCAAATATAATATTAACGGTAACTGACACAATAGTGCAGAATTGAATATCATTATTAAATATAGTACAAGTTACAGTGAAGTCCCCATGTTTTTGGTGCAGAGAAACGGGAAAAAACATTATAATCAGCTGATAGCCGATAGCTTCATCTAGTTTACCAGCTAAAGAAGTAATGTTCACGTTCCCTGGACACCGGATAAAATGAACATTTAATAAGACTGAAACAAAGACGGACATAATGTTAGAGTTATACGAGAGTCACGTGAAGTTGCTTTTGGCAACTGCAGAGGAACTAAAGTTATACAAGAACATTGTGAGTTGTGAGCGCCTAAGAGAGCAGCTGTCCAAGTTACCGGCCAAGGCAGACAATGTCCTGCAATTACTAGAGGACACTGAAGAGGATATACTGATGGACAAACTGGAAGCAGACATCGTAAAACGGTGGATTACCATGACGACATTAAAATGAAAACTTAATAATTAAATTAAATTACATGACTATCCTAGTTTAAAACATCTTATCCGTCACGTGGTGGACAGCCCTCAAATTTACTCGCCAAATGGAAAGTCTAACCACATTTAGCGCTTGGCAGGTGTTGATTTCGGACCCTGTTTTGAAGCCATAATTAAAAACACTGGACTGTTTTTCCAGCAGTGAGTCTTCAATCGAAGCGATTCAGAGATTGTGACTAATATTTGAACGGATGTGTGTGAGTATGCAGTTGCTCCTGCCTGGCATTGTTGGACGGTCCCAGCACACTGTGTCCCAGAGGTGTGCCCTGGAAGGCTGTGGCATGCAGCAGGTCCAGGCAGACATCCTGAAGGTTGCCCTCGACTTCCTCTAGTTCACGCAGCACCACACTCCTCTGCTGCTCGATCTCTGCCTCATTCAGGGAGCAACTTTGCACCACCTCTGACAGCAGCTCCACGGCTGAGGAAACAGTAGAAACCTGGTTATTGACAACTAAGAGAGAAATGGTCACACTTTGTGCCAAGACGAAGTGAACATTTCACATGCTGTATGGCTGCATTCGGCCCAAATACGGTGATCCTGTAAAAAAACGCAAAACGTAGGTTTTCTAATTCATTTGAAAGAGGCTTGTCTATTTTGGTTGCGTTTTTTGCAGGCAACCAGCTCAACTTTAGGAGAAACAGCGGCCAATGACATAAAGAGGCTGCCTCCCAGCGATAAATCACTACCCTTGGACTGGGAGAGGGACAGAATATACAATTTGATGTCACACAAAGGGTCCTGTTACGTTAGAGGTGACACTCCCACCACCGGACAACCCTGTGGTGTTCGCCAGATCACCCGATTTGGTCTGAATACAGCCTCACTGGAATTCAGAAATGTGTTCATCAGTTTATTCTCAACGGCTTCATTTTGTGACCAAGAATGAGTTTTATTTTACAACAATGTGTCTGAAATCAGGTCATTAATAAAATAAGAGGATAATGGGTTTATTAACTGCTCCTAAGTGGGTCATCTTACCTTTGGGCAGATCTTTGGCCAGGGTCTTCATGTAGTATGCAGTGTGCTCCCTTGAGGTGTAGGCACTCAGGTGAGCACCCATAGACTCCACCTGCTGCTCCAGGGCTGTTTGAGGGTGCTTCTTTGTTCCCTGTCGGGTGGGAAGAAAGGGTAAGCAAGTGGGTAACACAATACTCAGTCCCTCTGATGGTGTCATGCCGCAACACAGACAGGTAAGATGAATCATGCTAGCTGGTAAACAAACAATGTAGATTTCAAAATTTAAAGAAAAATCAGCTTGAATACTTAGAATGTTTGTTGGACCTAAAGAATGGACACCATGTGTGATAGAGTAATAATGACTATTAACTGTTTGCAGGTAAAGTCTATAGGACACTTTTAAGGTCATGTAGTCTACCTTGAAAGCCATGTGCTCCAGGAAGAAGCCCGCTCCATTGTTCTTCTCACTCTCATAGCGACTGCCAGCACTGATCCACAATCCAACCTATGATAGGGAGGAGATATGGGAAGAACGGGAGAAATTTTAAACTTCAGTTCATTTACCACATACCATTTGTTAATGGTGAAATGGTGTATCTGTAAAGTGCTACAAGAACCTCCTATAATAAATGGACCATTTGTTCTTACTGTGCATGTGGGGTGTCCAGTCTCCTCAGATGCAACCCTCAAACCATTGTCCAGGGCAGTGAGGCGAGTTTCAGGAGCTCCCACCAGACTCTGGGCATAGCTGACGGAGGCCTGTCCGCGCCTCAGAGACAGCAGGATGGGCTAAACGGGTAAAGACACCAAGAGTCAATTTAAAATCTTGTACATTTAAAAATACTGTGAGAACAGGAACCTCTCCCAAGAAAACGGCAGCTTCAGAGACGTTACTGCAAATGTTTGTTCACATTGGCTGTAGCTTACTGGCCAGTTCATCTGCTTGTTGTTATTCTTACCCAGTTCACATTTTCTTCAGGTCCTATTTGTCTGTTAGTCAAAGGCGTATTCAAAATGTAGAAAATATGGTTTTCAGTGAGCTATTCTGAAAGGCATTTAGTCAACTGCACAAAATCCAGCACATGTGCACCTTGATTGCCTGTAACTGTGCTATACTGTGATGCCTATTTAATTTCTGTGTCATAAGAATAACATGTTTTTTTTCATTAAACAACTATTATTGTGAATATTTATGAAACAGCTCATTACCATATTTATTTATTTCTACTGTCAGACTGTGAACCTATCACGCAGTGTATGTGTGTTCCCAATCAGTCTACGTGATTATGGTATTTATTTATTTGTTTAATTATTATTTTGGGCCATATAAATAGAACATTGTGTATTGTACGGCCCTAATACTCAATATCATTGAATCATGATATAATATGATATTTTCATGTTCTTCCTTTGTATTGTTAAAAAATTTTGTTTATTGTTCTCTATTCGCTTTTGTATAGATTCAACTGATAAATGTCTCTTTATTTTGGAAGAAATAAATAATAATTGATCACACACACAAATAAAAAATAAATAAATAAACAAATGAAGAACTGCACACCCTTTTTCAGAAGCTTTTGCTCTCTGTGGTCTGAGACCGGAGTGAAGAAACAGAAGCAAGCTGATCCAATGTCTGTCAGACTGTGTGAACATTTTAAATATGACCTTTAATTAAGAAACGATAACCAGAAGAAAATACCAGTAAAAATCAGTTCAGTTTAGATATAAAAACATGTATAATTGTACAGTTCATACAGCATTCCTTGTCCTGCGAGGTTATACAACGTTCTTCTTCTGCTGTCAAGTTTCAGATGGTTATTAACCTTTTATATTTTCTTCCTGCCTCTTGGCGCAGCTGTAGACTACAAAACGTTTTACAGAGATTTATTGGGTTATAACTAAATCTGGAGACACAGCAAAGCTAACACAAAAGTAGACGTCGATCACAATCTAATATCTGTGTCACGGCGCATTTAACACGTCATTGTTTGAATAGGTATCAAAACATTTTCTTTACAAACATCCTCACATTTATCAAAGTATAAGACTGTCACTGTCACATGACTATCCACACTCACCGCTAACGCTGCTAGCATAGGGCAAGTGAGGACGAGTGAAATACGAGATATGTTACAGCTGATGACCTTGTAAACAGGCAAAGACTATCAAAGACTGACCACTTGATCTGAGAAACATGTAAATAAAGCGGACGTTACACATTAAATGGCTGCTACAAGACGTACATCCTTTATTCAAATGTGACCTTGCATTCACTGCAGCTAACTAACGTTCATGCTAACCGGTGACATACAGGCTTCCCCGGTCTATGCCGCGGCCAGCCCAGTTAGCTCGTTAGCATGTTAGCCTGTAAATTTGCCTCGATTACTTTCATCGTTTCGCCAGAATAATAACAGCCCCGCTTAGACATTTTATAATACAAAAACAATGTATCCGTTGACTTTCAATTGGCACTCACCCTGCGGTTTTTCGCGAGGCCTCGACCGATGGTGCTCCCGAATCGGCACACACACGCCGCCATTTCTCAGTACGGAAACAGAAGGTTGGAGGTGTCCCGAGTGTTTCCGTATGTCTCTTCTTCTTCTTCGCCGTAAAATGAACATGCACTACCTCTTCACTTGGCTGTTACCGCCACCTAACGTTCACTTTGTATGAGCTCTGTGGATGAGGTTCCCAATCACCCGATCAGTTGTGGTGTTTTTGTTGAATATTTACCTCCTCGTCCTCTCCTAAGAGTGCACGGAGGACCTACAAAGTTTTTTTTCTTTTGTTTCATTAAAATG
>JAQFJA010000012.1:24436891-24447696 GCA_029874485.1 Naso brachycentron | reverse complement strand
ATTGCAATCCAGTCACAAAAAACGCATTTTAATATCATGTAAAAAATGGGTTATTGTGTCCTAATTAATGTTGCTCAGACTTTTATTTTGATGGGTCACTAATGATTCTATAAAGTCAACTTACTCCAGAAGTACATGGACTTGATATATTGAGTAAGTGCAGACTGCCTTGTCGATTCAAACCATACCAGAGATTTAACTGGAAACCACAAATCTTGTAATGATAAATACATTATCATTTTACTTCTTGTTCTAGGCTGGATACAACACTGAGCCGTGCCAGCATTTGTAGGATAGTTTGTAATGCGTGTCCCCAAATAGACTTTAATAAAAAATGAGACACCAAATCTCAAAAACACCTTTTTTTTTGTTTTTTCTTACAAAGTACCGCAAGGGGGAAAAAAGGCAAGACAAAGAAAAAAGAAAAAATCTCAATTAATGGCAGCCTCATCCCCCTGACAAAATCCTTCCTAACTCTACAAAAACTGTGAATTTCTTAAATTCACAAGCTCTTAAATAAGCCCTCATATTACCAAACTGTGTTTGCAGCGTTGCTGTGATCTGGACTGAACCTCCAGTCAAAGTTTCCCTCTACACCGTCCCACCATGGCTCATTATTTTGAGACAACTAAGTGAGCGACTTACCCTAATTTCTAGTTCAAGCTCAGAACATTATTGTTGACAGTAAGTCACTTATTCACAGTTTCTCAGAGAAACTCCAACAGCAACATCCCGCTAAAACATGAAAAAATCTCCTGTGGGCCTGAGAAGATTCTTTCAGTTGAAAAATTGATCCCTGGAGTAAGAGTTTAAAACACAGAGTCAGATGGTTATTAAGTCGGTCAGAGCATGTCAGGTCAGACAAACACAGACCCCGAGGCCGCCACAATGTCAGAGGCCAGAGACTGAGCGCCGCGGTGGTGTGCAGGAAAAACCTCCTACATATAAAGCAGTCTGTAAGCAACAGAGCAGTTCAGTAACATGTGTTTTAATAAGTATGTGGATACATGACATGGATACCTAACACACATGAACACACACACACACACACATGAACACACACACAGACACACACAGATGCCAGCGCTCCCCGAGTAGATCAGAGTCTGTTTCTCACAGAGGTGGGGCTGTGGGAACCATGCTGTCACTTCCTGCGCCCGCGGGCCTCAGCCAATCGTCATCAGATAAGAGGCAAACTTCTGCCAATCAGAACTGGGCCTCAGCTTCACATGATGGGGCAGGGGACACGATAAGGACATAACTTGCCAGGGAAAACGTCTTGATCTCAATTGTACCCTCTACAACCCGACCCTCTCCCCCCTTCCCATCGAAATAGTTGTTTGGAGACAAGGTTTCTTTTTGTCTTTCGCCCATAATTACGCTCCCTTTCATCTGCCCCCCTGTTCCCCTTGACCCCTACTCTGGGGTCAGTGGCCAGGATATCCCACTCTCCTCGAGCCAATAATGTGCCTTTTAGGGTGGATGAAGAGGGGCATTCATGCCAGGGCAGACAGGAGAGCAGCGAGGAGAGTAATCACTCCATCACACTCTGCCCCCGTCTGTCCCAGCTCCTGCCCAAACACCCAAACAACTCGCCTCGCTTCTTACATCAAAGACCTGGACTCCGACGGCAGCCTCAGCTTCAGCCCTGCGCAGCACAGAGGACGACTGTGTCAACAATCAGGGAGAAGCACAGTGGTTCATCAGCGTAGCTGTGATCTCTATGGAAACCCCCTTGAGAGTTTCCACGATCACATTTGATGACACAGAGAGGAAAACTGTTGACATTCAAAGAATTTAACTCATTTGTTTACCTGGAATCACACTGATTGCACACACATACTGAAAGACAAACACACACACACCCTCATCGTCATCAAACAGACTTTTAATAAAAATGTTCTGAATAACCAGAGACCTGCACAATGAGTCATTAAGGAAGTGTAGGGGAATTTTCCATTAGCCAGACCTTGGCCAGTCAAACCTCACATACTTCACATTAGCATTGTTCCTAAGCAGCAATCACAGGTGGTGGTCTGGCTTAAGAACTAGTCCCTGGACGCTGTCTGCAGCTACACTAGCCGCAGTCAGGTTAAGTCAACATTACGAATGTATTTTAAAGTGGAGAACGCCAAGAGAGTGTCACAGCATATCTACAGCATTTCTATGCGTATCTGTCTGGTTTTACTTTACTATATAACGTCGGAGGGCCTGTCTTGACCCTGCATGCAAAGAACAATAAGCAAAGTGTGGGGCAGTATCTTCGAACATTCCTTAATAAGATTTGAAGAATGACTGGAACTCTGCCAAAATCTTCCACTCTGTTATAGCGCTGCACCCTGACTGCTACACAGACCGACTGCAATGACATACAGCAGTGTGGGAACTAATACTCGCTTTTCTTTAAAAAAAAAAAAAAAAAGGAAAGTTTCAGCCTAAAGGGTTTATTTTAGAGATCTTAAGAATTTTGGGCTTGCAAAATTGTTAAGAAAGCCAATTAACTCAGAAATTTACGTAAAACATAACATAGACAACAGCAAGAGCGTGATGCTCCAGCTTCATCGGCAGTGTTGCCTCGTTCAGCCACTAGCCTGAATAGAGCTCAAACAGTCTGCCTGCAGCCTGGAGTTTCACTGTGATCAATAGCTGGATTAATTGCTGAAAGGGCGGGAGGAGAAGGAGGCGGGAGGAGGTCGTCAGAGCCTCAGGCAGAGGAGGATTTCAGAAGGTGGGGGTTAAGATGGTGCTGACAGGCAGGGAAAGCTGTAGGGAGTGAGCAGCAAAGGGAGGCTGGAGTTGGAGCAGTAAGAGCTGGAGAGGGAGCTTCAGCCCCCCCCTCCACCCAACCCCACCCCAGGTCACCTGGCAGTGTGCAAGGCGGCGGGCCGTCAGATTAGGATCTGAGAGGGGGAGATAACGAGTTTATTGCCCCCTGGACGGGGCTGTTGGAGCCAGGGAAGGAGGCGGACAGGCCAAGCAGGCCAGGGTGGGAGGCTGAATGGTGGTGGTGAGCATTTGTGTTTGTTTTAACCTGGGGAGATAGATGCAGCCAGGCAGGATCTTTATGAAGGAGCACCCCAGCAGGGCAGTAAAATACACAGGCTACATGGTTAGAATACCAGCAACACCACTCAGCCAACAGTTACAGCTGCTCGTCCATCACAGCCGCGACACAGAAACACGCCTGCATACGCACATGTGCTCAGACAAGCGCACGAAGCAAAACCTTGTAATCTCTGCAAGTGTGTTGGTGTTTTTCCGTGGCTCAGTAAGACTTGCACAAATTAATTGTCAAGTGCTTAGTAAATATCTGATATTGCAAATAATTATAATGGTGGCCATTTCCGCCACTGGCCTAATTTGTGCAGGATGAGTAAATTCATATCCGCGTGCCACCTTCTCATTGATCAACAGTGTGTACTTTCATGTTATCTCCTGAGTTATTGGAAATGGGATAAGCCCGATCCTATTACAAGCAAACACAGAATAACGTATGAAATCTATATGTATTTCACACTGCTGTGATCTTTGGTCACTGAATTCTGTGCACGTATTGGGAGGCTGTATTAGCTTTGCGTGTCTGGCCCAGGCGCTGCAAGAGAGATAAGGGAAGCGGATATGAGAAATATGAAAAATAGCACTGTGATAGGATGATCAGTGAGAATGAGCAATACCGGCTGCAGTGACAAATGGGACAGGGAGCCAAAGAGGAGAGCAATGCAAAACGGCATTAGAGCCAAGGACAGAATGATTTTCCAAGAACAGCGGAGACGAAACACACTTCCTCAGAACGAACAGGTCAATAATAACCTTCTGATATCAGTCATTTAGTCATATTCCATTTTAAGTCATCTATTGGAGTCCTGTGAAACACACTCAGTAGCACAGGTGCCGCAATTTCTGGTGCATGGCTTACGCTGTAATACTATGGATTTTAACAGTTTGCATTATAATTAAGTTCTCAAATTAAAAGAATATGGGCAAAAAACACACAGAGCGACAGAGAAGTCCTGCTTTAACTCTTGCGTCTTAATATAATCTCATTTTACAAAGATGAGATCATATTACATGGTATGTTTGTGTGTTTTCCAGGGAACAATACAACCAAATAATTGAAAATGGACAGACATCCGCAGCATCAAGAGAAATGGGATGAATAGCACACATCTTTCTCAAACACACAAACCCCCACTTTCTTTTCAATACTCACTCTCGTACACACACTCAAAGGGATTTTGGGGCCCTGTGGAGCGGCACGTGAGCAGCCCTCTGTCAGCTGTGTTTGCAGTGAGGCAGGCGAGGGGCGCCCGGCACCTCCGAAAGAGAGTAGCGACCCAGGGAAATGGGAGAAAGGAGGGGTGCCCTGTGGAAAGGCCAAGGCCCTGAGTGGAGAGAAAAGAACAGCTACAAAACAGCTTTCCTCCAGAGAGAGAGAGAGAGAGAGAGAGTGAGAGCGAGAAGAGGGGGGCTGCTGGAACAATGCCCCTTCAGCTGCAGGTGCAATGGCTAAGGCCGTGTGTGTGTGTGTGTGTGTGTGTGTGTGTGAGTTTGTGCAGAGAGCTTTCCTTTTGTGTTAATTGAGCTGATCTGTTGTCTTTTCTCCACTGCAAGTTTAACTCACAGCTGATTAACATGTGGCCTTTCGGAGCTCCTGTGTGTGCAGTGTGTGCAGAGTGTGTGTGTGTGTGTGTGTGTGTGTGTGTGCGCATGTGTGCAGAAATACAAAATGAGCTCAGTTGCCAGTGAGAGCAGAGTAATGACACAGGCGCAGGGTGTGTAGACACAAGCGAACAGAGAGTGTTAACTCGATTTGCACTTGTATGGAGCACAGAGCAATGGTTAACACATCTGAATAAAGGCTTTATGTGCTACATGTCGTACAATTGGAAGTGCACAGAAGCGTCACTCAGCCACTAGATTAAATAGCATACTCAGAGGATTAAAGGCTTTATACCTAAAAACAGTAATGCAGTATGACAATAGAGTATTCAGCTCACCTACAGTATGTACCATAGAGTCATATCACCATTATAACGCTACATCACATCCAACGCGGTCATAACTTCACGATGCAGTGACTTTGCACTTTTCTTCTCCCAACATGATAAACATAAAAACTTTACATCAGGTCATTAGTCGGGTTTCCATCAGCCTGTTTTTATGCACATTTTCAATTTGCGCTTAAAAACTCCTGAATGGAAATGTATGCGAAAAAATCCTGAAATATCGCAAAAAAAGTTTTTACACTTGAGGGAGGTGGAAAAGTTGGCATATCGACAAGGGGTAGATGCAAATAACTGCAATGGAAACAGATGTAGCGAGTAAAGGATGAGATTTAGAAATCATGTGACTTAAAAGACGCTCCGGGTGTGGCAGACGAAAACACAAGGTATGTGTGGACTGATGAGGAAACTTCCACATTTCTGACTTTGACTGGCTCTTTGTTGTTGCATTTTCCATCATCGTCTTTCCTTTCCGTTTGAGTTTGTTCACTTGCGTCTTTTAAATTAGCCATTATGTTGCTCTGCCTTCTGCTGTGGTAAATGACACCTGACTGGAAAATGTTGTGCCACCTACTGCTTGGCTCAATAAACTTACTCCTAATATTTGCATAACAGTAATGGACAGAAACATACATAAATGCGTATTTTCTTTTGTAGAATTTCTTAAAATTTGGTAAAAGTTTGCAATATATTTTAATGGAAACCCGGCTATTGTTGTGGCCTCGGTAGGTTAAACAAAATACACTTGAATATTGTTGAGTTTGACATCAAAACACTTTGGCGACTGAACTTAATGAGGTCAGGGGTCCTGACGCCGAGGGTCTGTCCCTGACAGCCACCCCATGGTGAGAGATCCTGATATTTCGACCCCACCAGACTGGACGGCCCTGTTTGGACAACTGGTTCCTATCCTGCATTCACATGAGGCATTGCGGCCACAGGAGGACAGCCCCGGCGTGCCTTCGGGCTGCTGGGCCTCAGCGCTAACACTCAGGCAGAAATATGCCCATGTACCACCCGCAGGCTTTAGAGGTGGTCTTCACCTACACACAGGGGCAGAATCTGTGTGCATAAACGGTGGATATGAGCGTGTCGGTTCTAACTCATACACATACACACGCACACTTAACGCACCTCAAAGTGAGAGCCCCGAGGCTGTCGGCGGGGCGCTCAGACAGTCTCGGCGAGGCAAAAACACAGAAACATGTGTAAGGCCTTAAAGAAGACACTAACTTCACAGAGGAGTGTGTCCCATGTTCCTCCCCCATCCCACACCTCGGCCCATCCCTTTCATAAGAGATTATTGGGAGAGAGAGAGGAGCAGAGGGTAAAGATGGGGAACCGCGATATGGAAGAGAGCGAGCGAGAAAGATGAAGACAGAAACAGAGAGATTTGCTCTCCACCCCTCTCTGCAGATATTACTGCTTAATTAAAAGGGCAGCATGTGCTAAGTATTATTCCAGCTGAGATCTCTATCTTCAGCCTATGTAATAAGATCTTCAGCAGGCTTACAGCTAAATTTTCGAGCAAATTTCCTTCCTATTCTTTGCCCTTATTTCCTCTTGGCCTACGTATGTTTTGTGCTGTCGCTGCAATCTTTTTGCGTGCCTGCGTTACGAGTGTGAGTGTGTATGTGTGTGTATGTGTGTGTGTGAGCCGAGCGGGACTGTTTTGCATGTTAATTAATGTAATATTTTGTACACCACTCGGGAGCGTGTAAGTGTTCTCTTGAATGTGTTCCAATTAAGAAACATCCCTCGAGGCACAAATTGGTTTGGACACACTGAAAAAGGTTCCATATTTTTACATATTTGGGAGACCATGAAGAACGTGAACAAAATGCAGAGTTTATGTGGCATAAAAGTGTTGAAAAGATGTCTGGTTTGTGGAGCCTTACAGAGGAGCCCCCTTCTCCCAAACTGTCAGACCCAACACCAACAATGTTTCATGTCTCCTCCTGCCAATGCTGCAAATGATTGATTTAATTGAGACTGTGGCTGGCTTAAGTGTCAGACTGCCTGCTTTGAGATGAGCATCTCCAGAACCTTAATGGTGAGACAATTTTGAGCAAAACGAAAAAGGCAACTGTAACACTGCAGAATTCTGTGCATACAGCAATCACCTTAAAAGGGGAAACGTACCACAGATTTACATCCAACACCCATTCACGTGTACACACACAGTGAGCATGATTGCCAAGTCATTCATGTATCATGGCTACTGGAGAGGTGGCCATGAGCCCCTTTTGCATTTTTTCCAAAAGAGTGGCTTTGGACTCACATTCAATCATCTGGTAAATTAGTTTAATCCTGCAGCAAATCTGTGCCTCTCCTGGGACATTTCCAGAGGTGTCAATCGGAGATAAGGCTTGTGTGACAATAAAGCCACCAAATTGGGGGGTGGCTGGGCATCGCTCTTTCACTCTTCCATACATTCGAAGCAATTTGATTTATCGAGCAGGGAAAAAAACAGATTTTTTTTTTTCATTTAACAGTTCAAGGGAAAGAAAGAAACGATGTGTACAGTCTCTGTGTGGGATTTAAGTGTCACCTTTAACAAAATAGCTTTTGTATGCCAGGTGTGAGAGGAATAACAAACTGTGGAGAAGAGCAACCTTTTATTCAATATTATGTAATAATATTGCCACACAATATACATTTGGAGACATACCGGAGCAATTAATAAGTATTTAATAATTAGATTATAGGGGCCTTGTGTTGATTTAGGATTTTTTTTTTTAAATATATCTTGAATGGTAGAGACTTCATTAAAGTTTAACAATAGCCATTCAAGGTATTTAAATTCTGTTATCATAAAATTGAACAGAACATATAAATATAAAAACAAAGGATACAAAGAAGGATAATTAATAAAATGAACTTTACCATCCACAGCAGTTGGATCAGGCGCACACAGCTACTTATCATAAGAGTAAACATGCAAACACATCAAAACCTAAACATACAGACAGATGAGCACACACACGAACAGTATCTGCATGTCTCTGTCTTCTTTCATGTAAAGTCAAGGCTCTACAGATCACTTCTGCCCTCTATTGTCTATGAATGGGACTGCAGCTGCAAAGACAGGGAGTTAGATGGTGGAATTAAACAAGATGCTAAGATTTTAAGTTTTAACTCAGTGTGCTTTTATATATAATATTCCAAAAGTGAAAGCACAACGTAAGCAGCTGCTTAACTACAACGCATCTGGTATTGGGAGTATGTTAAAAGAGGAACAGATATAGAAAAACAGAACTTGTCTGGTTAAGAACTGACTGAAGTACAGCATTTAAACATATTACTGGAAAAGCATGATATGCAAAATAAACTGTCATGATCGTCACTTAAACATAATCTTAGTCACTGAAAATATGACTTAAATATTAACCTCCACAGAAATTAAATTGGGAGTCAATTTTAAAGACAGAAGTCAGACAACAGATATTAAGTAACTGTTTTAATAAAACATTTAATAGATACCACTTAAAAAAAACATTGTGATTTTATTTATTTTAAAACTCACATTTTCTAAAAACAGCAAGGTGCTATATTACTTCCAGACAAATTCTGAAATTACACTAACCCCAAAATCCATTTCAGCTTTTTAGTTTTTCATCATAATAAATTTGATGTAGTAACTAAAATTATTAAGGAAAGAATTATTTAGGAACCAATTACACACTGCATTTTCCTTTTTTCTTGTACCAAGGAAATAATCATACTTACTATATGTTAAGTTTTCTTTGCCACTACTGCTGCTCAAAACTTAAAAAGTTTTTCATCAACCGTTGTGTTTCGCCGTACTCCTATACACTAAAATGGTCTATTCAAACAAACCATCTAAACTGATAAAAGTTTCCACAAACAGTGAGCATAGAGCTAATGCGTTGCAGAAAGACATGAGGGAGTGTGAGAGTCGGATGATTTAACGTAAGTCATTTTAACATTAGAACAAGTGGGACACGGAGGAAACAAAAAGAGCAAAAGAGGAAAGAAAACTTCAAAATGGTCTTTGAGGAAAATGAGATCACAGGCTGCAATTATATAATTCTTGTCAAGTGATGGTGGCGATAGCCTAGGAGGAATGCACACACACGCACGCAGCCACACACACACACATACACACAATTATACTCCAGTGGGAGAATAGCCTTCTTGACTGCGTTTTTAAATGTTGGAAAGTTATGAGGGTCACATGTGGGTCAGGTACAGGAAGAGTATATATGAGAGTGTGTGTGTGTGTGTGTGTGTGTGTGTGTGTGTGTGTGCGTGTGTGTGTGTGTGAGAGCGCTTGTCAGGCCCTGAACACTGGGCCCCTGATAAAAGCACTTCTTCTGATTTTCTCCTTTGGTTTTTGTTTTTTGTCCATTTGGTCCCTCTCTTTCTAGTTATGATGAAAGTCAAAAAGCCAAGCAGTCCCAAGTGTTCCCTGATGCCAAACGCAGATTTGAAGTGAGAGCATGACTTACGAAGAGTGTGTGTGTGTGTGTGTGTGTGTGTGTGTGTGTGTGTATGTGCTTGCTTCTGCATGAGTGTACACGTGTGCTTCAGTGTCTGCGGGTTTAGTCTAACAGTCAGTCTTGATTTGACTCTATTACAAGGACTACAACACAACTGTAAGAATACGCACAAATATAATGAATAATTAGTAATAGCATCACACGCTGCTTCCAGGTGAACACTCAGAAAGAAATTACGCCTTCACGCTGTTGCCTGCATATTATGAAAGTTACAGATTTCCCTATCTCCAAGTTTACAAAAACCATTTATAACAGCGGGACTGAAACACAAAGGTTCCAGTCTGAACTCTTGTCATTCTCCCACCCACACACACACACACACACACACACACATACATGCAACATAGACTGTTGGTGGGGCCAGGGGGTCTGCTGCTAGGTTCCCAGGGAGCCTCACTGGTCTGATGGAGGCACTTTGTCTGAAGCCCGAGCAGACTACAGCAGACTCCAGAGGAGATGCCTATCAGCTACTGGCTATGCTACGGCCTGGAGGAGAGAGGGAGGGAGAGAGGAAGAGGGAGAAAGAGAAAGAAAGAGAAAGAAAGAGAAAGAAAGAGAAAGAAAGAGGGGACTACAATACAAGACACTGAATGAGAAAATGTCAGCATCAACATAGAAATCAGGAAAAATGTAACTGCTCACTTAAGACAGACAGAAATAAATAGCCCACACCAGCTTGAATTGTAGAGACCATATGAGGTTGAGTAAACACACAGGAAATAAACACTTCCTGTGAGCTGTGTATGCCACGTATTTACATCATAATTTTACTGTGACGGTGAAACAACTGAGATAAATCCCTCATCATGCGAATCAAGTCAAGAAGCCCACCTGCCCTCCATTGCAGATAACGGTAGCAGTAGAGACCATATGCAAGTGCTGACAGGCAGAGTGATGTATAGTAAAACTGAGGCTGAGTCAGGTCGGTGACAAGCTAAAGGTCAACAAGGAGCGTGACCTCTCCAGGTGTGGCCTCCTCACTCAGATCCGACACAGCATGCACCCTTCCACATTTTCTTCACCCCTGTTTCCATCCCCCTAAAGGATCTTTCATAGCTTTAAATTTATATGCAATATACAGTTCATCTTTCACGCTGAAGGACTCTGACAGGTACTGTAAGGTGCTGCGCAATGATAATACAAGAAAGAGCGGGTACAAGGAAAAATGCAATTCTTTTTTGCTGTCTTTTTCTCTAATCTCTCTCTCTGATTAGCAAGGCAGCGCAGGGTTATGGATTGGGGGGAATAGCCAGCGTAGTGGTAGACAGATTTAATGTGC
>JAQFJA010000012.1:24396054-24406280 GCA_029874485.1 Naso brachycentron | reverse complement strand
GTCCGCGCTCTGTGCTTGTGCTCGTGCACGTGCATCCGTACCGTGCTGAAGTCCACCTCTTCCAACTGTGCCAGGGCTGACAAAGCATGTCATGCTTGAGTACGGAACGGAGCGCTCACACTAGTCAAACAAACTGGACTTTGGGAGTTAAACGTGCTCAGGCACAGTATGGATTGCCCAGTGTGAGTGCGCCCTAAATCTACCTGAAGTTGAATTGTTGCATCTGAACCCTCATAGATTCTGCGGGCTAGTCCTTTGTTTTGTCTGCACAACACATCCAGGAAGGAGTAATCCACATCATTTCCAAATCCAAGACAGAACATAGACATCTTCCCCGCAATGGCAGAATGCACGTTTGCTTGGATCGTCGGAAGGTCAGTCACTCCTTCATAGGAACATACATGCAGGCATATACATTTTCATATGGGCAGAGCCTTTCAGTTCCAATAAGACACTGACTCTCAGTCATTCAAGAACTTGTCAACATACTGAATTCTGTTGATTCACATTATCAAAAAGAAAAAATATTCACAGACAATAGAATTGTCATCAAGTCTAGCTTGACAAACAGGTGCATCGGAAAAAACAAGTGCAAATTTGCAATAGCTGTCAGCAAAAAATTGGGATGCAAAATACTGCATACTTGTTTGAATGGTAAATCCTTTCTTTACTGTATATTTGAAGGAAAAAAAGTGAAGAAATAAAAATTACTGTCTGCAATGATGCCTCCATCAAGCATCTATGACAAACGGTTGATAACTTATGGAGGTGGCATGGCTAAAGTGTAGGGGTGGGGCAAGCCATGACCAATGAAAGGGTGTGTTTGTGTGAGTGTATGTTTCTGCAAAGTTTGGCCACATTACACGAATCTGTTTAGAAGTTATGTGCCTTTTTGTTACAGGCCACTCCCACTGCCACATCCCCTTTTCGCCAGTTGGCCTGAACACTTAATCAACTGTCCTTTGGCTCACGCCCAACCTTTCCACTAAATCTTGTGCAAGTCTGTGCATCCAATTGGAAGTTGTACACCTTTTTGCAATAGGCCAATCCCATTGTTAAACAACACCTTCACACATACACACTTGACCTCCATGCTAAATTTCAGCCTCCTAGGGCAAAAACTGTGGTCATCAAAGAATGGGGAAATTTCGTGGACCGACCGACCAACCATCCAACCTATCTATGGAGCTCTGGTCGCAGCTAAAAACAGAAAGGACAAATCCTTGTTGACTTATTTCTGACACACACAACAACTATGGATTGTTAGTTTCATAACTAGTTTTAAGCTGCTTTGCTTAGTCGTCATTTAATGACCTCTGACCTTCCAGAATGAAATATTCTGGAGCTCACCATGGTTTGGCATCCCATCAGTCAGTAAAATAATCATATCTCCACTCCTCTCTGGAAGGTAGCCAGCTTCTCTGTCTTTCACCAGCATACTCACTGCCATCAGTACAGCATCATTAATATTGGTGGCTGAAAGGCAAAGACACAAACAGCAGATAAACATGAACAATTCTTGAAATAATTTATCATATGATAAATCAACAAATCCTCAATAGCTCAACATTTTGGAAAGTCACTTTCTTACGTTGAGCTGGAGGAAATTATTTTCCACACTCATTCAGATCATTTAATATGAACACAGAACCAAGAAGCCAGTGGTTTAGCATAGCATAAAGACTGGATGCAAGGAAAAATCCAGTCTGGCTCTGTCCAAAAACCTAAAATTCCACTATAATTAGCACCCCTAAAGCTCACAAACTAACACAGCATATTTTGTTTGTTTAAACATTAGTGTAAAACTGACACTTGGTGGTTTTATGTGGTGTTATAAGTGAGGTCATTTCTTGGTCCAGACAATGACTTCCTAGAGTCCCTGTGTAATTCCTGAAAGTCCACTGTGAATGAATGAATAGAAATCCTTATGATCAGCTAAGTCCTCTGACCCTCTTGAATCGTGTTTGACAAATTGTAAAAATGCCTATGTTTAAATGGAATGTCTCATAATTTGAATAACAAAGTGCATAAAACTTTTGGCATAAAAATTGGTACCAGTCGACTTTCTCTAACCTCCATTGTCCTTTATTTTCCTGACATACTCAATGGCGTCAGACACGTTTTCCTCTGTTGCTTCATTAAGAGTTCTCCTCCAGGGGACAATGGTATTATCAAACAGGATGAGAGCAAAGTGGTCCTCCTTGTGGAGCTCTTTCAGAATGGCTTCCAACGCATTGCAGGTCTGCAAAAGTCCTCAAAGTCACTTATGAAGATGTACACAGAGTGATGCACGATTACTGACACAAAGGCATTTACCTGTTGCATCTTTCTTCCACTCATTGATCCGCTTCTGTCAATCACAAACACCACATTCTTTGGAATTTTGGGCAGGTCAGAAGGAGCAAAAAAGTGCACAAGGTATCCATTCACAATCTGAGGGAAAATAAAGCATTTGATTAAGACTAATAAGACAATACAGTACAAGTGCACAGCAGTGCACAGCAGTACACAGCACACCTTCAAACAGCCACAGAAGTAAAAGATCAGAATTAAAATATTTTTTTAATTTAGAATCTATCTGAGTTTGGTCAGTTAAAGTAGGAGTCAAGAGAGGAAGTGCTCCTGCAGGTTAATCTTGTAAAACTGTGCTTAACTTGATAAAGTCCTTGCAAAGTCCTTGCATGCCACTGACCTGAACATCCCCAAGACTCTCTTCTCGCTTCACATCATACTTAACGATGAAATCTCCATCGATGTTGGTACTTTTACATCCAGGACACTTCCTCTGCTGCTCAAGTGTTGGTGAGAAAGAGATGTGTGCCTGAGAGACAAATAGATTCATTTTAAGCGGCGTGAGTGAACAAAGAATTTTCATGTCATCATAAAGTTCTAATAGGTCTCCAAATAAAAAGGATAGAAATCTTCTGACCCTTTACCTTTGTGTCTGTGACAGTTTTCTCCACCAGGGAGAGCAGCTCATTGGTGAGGAAAGTTGCAGTGGGGTTAACGAAAGCAATGCCTTGGGGCTCATAGATGTCAACCGCTATCTGTTTCCACCACACAAATACATGCACACATTTTGGACAAGGGAGGTCAAGGGTGGAATTTCTGCCACAAAGTTCTAAAAACAAATTTCTTACAATTTCCAAATGCTATTTATTTTATCTATTCTTGACTAGTATGTCACTGTCAGGAAAAATGAGAAAGTAGAGCGTGTTCAACCTGAAACATTTGCAGTGGTTGTTTGGGTTGAACTCGGATCAGAATCTCATACTGGCCCAGTTTCCTCTGAAGCAGCTCCTCGTAGGTCAGAATGAAAGTCACGCTGCTTTTGGCTGCAACGTTGACAGACACTGAAAACTTTTCCATTTTTCTTCCAGAGGCCCTGTGATAGAGGACATGAATGTTCAGAACTCCGCCACGTGTTTAAAACCTATTGTAACAGTTGTCAGTTCAACATACTTGACCAGTCCAGCAGTCTGTCCAGAAGAAACTGCCTTGTCATACTCATCTTTGGCTTTCTCTTTCTCCTTTACCTCCCCAACATACACCTTACCATCAATTTCTCTGTGAGACACAAGGACATTTGTTAGATGACGAGAAAGATGAGTTCTATGCCAACTGCTACAAGTTCTGACTTATGACTGACAGGGTCCTACTGGGAACAAAATTCACCCCTGGGAATATCTATTTGAACTGGCCCATCACTTCATTCATAAAACAAACAGGGTCTATCGTAACGATTTAGTACCTGCATAGGACCAGTGGAGGACGAGTTGGGCTGTTTGGTCCAGTCCGAGTTTGGTTAAACGTTGCAAACTATTAAGAGCTGGTTTTTACAGACTTCAGCCATAGACCTTACCTCAGCTGGCCAGGTTTGCTAGCGCTCTTAATAGCTCTAAGTAACTCAAGTCAACCAGCTTACATCCACTAATAACAATATAACAGGGCTTCAGTGTTTATCAAAGAGTTACCAAAGCAAATGTACCGTTAGCTGTGCTTTTTAAACTGAGAGGGGTTCAACAGGGAATGAGGGCGCCCAAACAATTTTGCCCAGAGCATAGCATTACACTTTTCAGCGTTTGATTTTGGAAAGGTAAAGAATGTAAATCTCCTTTGAACCCTGCCGAATAACGAGCATCACTTTTAAAAGTGCCCCAGATGCAACATTTAACCACAATGAGCTCAAAATCCACTGAACCAGCCTGAAAATGCCAAAAATCTGAAAGGATTGCATGAGGTTCAATGGAGCACAGTTGTGTAGTTGTCAGACCCTGCTTAGGGCTGGCAAATGCTATGCACTGATTGGCCGGTTTGCGTTCGAGGGCGGTGCTTAGTGAAGGGTCAATTGCATTAGCCTACATGTGGCTTGATAACTGCAATTTCAGATGACTTGTTCCAATATCAAGTGGGTTGCACAGAGATTTCTTAAATGTAGACTACGGGCTGCAACAATAGATAGCTTAGACAAGAAGGCTGGCCACAAATATTTGTTGTTATTTTTATTAATAGCCTGCATTTTCTCACATCGTGGAGACCTGCTCATTGGCTGGTTTGCATCAGAGAATTTTTAAATAGATGGGCTGCAATGAGACACAGCAGCCAGGATATATAGCATATATACATTTTTTCACATTGCAATGGTTGTCCGGCCCATTAGGTCGACTGGCTCATCTGGCATTTCCCAGATTTCACAGATTACCAGTCCGAGGAAGATGACTGACATGCTGAAGTTGCTGATGAAGGCGGTCTTAGGCAGTTCCACTTCGAAGGCGATTTCCTGGGAGGTGTTTGCTTTGTTCAGAGCCTCGGAGGTCATAACAGTGTGTGCAAAACGAGACGTCACCGTACAGTCCACCTTCAGGCCGTACACCTCCATCAGCTGAAACGAGAGAGAACAGAGAGAGAAATCTGGCATGCTTGGTGACTAAAATGTGTTCTTCAGGGCTTCAGAATCAATAAATCATGGCCACATTTCTGAAACACTTTTTCAAATCACAGCAAACAAACTAGAACCCAGGCAAAGAGGACTGACAGCCTGTTGCTGACTCTGAATTCTGGCCCAAATGTCTTGAGGAATGTCTCTAATAATTCATATCACAACACAGAGGTCCCTGTTCTGCAAACACAATATGAAATGAAACTTTGAGTGGTTTCCATACTGGCAGAAAGGAATAAAACACAGATGGACAAATTACTTTCGGTTTTCACTTCCCGTTTATTGTCTCTGGTAAAGCAAAGGGAAAATTAAAACATGCCTGTGGACACAAGGAAGGGAAGAATGACTGAGTGTCATCTGGAAGGAATGAGGTGAAAGAAAATGAGGATTTCACTTTGCAAACAAAAATACAGGCAATGTTGTGAAAGACAAGCTACCAGTCCTCTTGACCACAGTCTTGTTTGCATTAGAAGATATATCCACACAACTAACATTCAGTGATACATTAACATCTGTGTATAAATGCCTCATTGTATAGTCCTGTGTAATTTAGGATTCTATGTCAATATCAATTTTTTTCCTTACATTCGCAGAGTCTGTGCTTCTTTTCTGTAGATGAGGAAGAAAAATGGCATTTATTTACACAATCATAAATGTTCTGTTTAAGTTATGTAGAAAGCTGAAACCAAAACAAGAGACATGTTAACACAGCATGGCAAGAATAATTGACAAAATGACTTAATACTCAGTATTTTAAACCAAATACCTTAAGTGACCTGGTGCCCATTGCTTCTTCTGTTTCCTAGAAAATAGTATAAATGCATGGTTATTAAGGAAAGGTGGGAATGAAAACAGATGTGTACCAAACATATTAATATCTGCAAACAATAAACTCAAGATTGCCCATAAATTTTTGACAATAATCACAGCTAGGCTTGTTTTAATCCTCCTTAAGTTTTTAAAGAACATCTAGCAAGAACTGCAGAGACTTGAAATTAAGATGTGACATGGAGCCAGATGACAGATGTGGGAAAAGAGTTATGGACTTGGTCACAACAAACAAGCTGGCAGGAATAAACACACAACAGCATGTAGGCAGGTAGCTGGCAAGCAACACAGAAAATCCGGCATACTGGAGTGGTAAACTGGGCCATTATGTATACGTAGGATCTCAAGTGAGAGTGACAAGTGGATGGGTAAGGTTTGACACGGTTTGACATGCTATAGTGTAGGAAACTGATGTGTGTGTGGGAGAGCACAGGAGGAAAAGAGGAATGGAGGGCAGAGACAGACTGTGGACTTGAAACATGGACTCGAGTCAGACCTAAAGGCTTACACACAGTGGAAATTTGGCCTTTGCAAGACAAAATTTCCAATCTTGAGAAAACAGTGGAGAGGTCTTAGTCTTAATTTCGCAATGGTGACACGGTGTCCTATTGTGAAACACAACCACCAGTGGCCACTTTCAAGCTTTAATTATCAAAAACAGTCTGAGTCCAAATTTAGGACCAAATTTTCACAAAGTGACAGCTGCAAAATTGTTGAATGAAATAAAAGAGAAAAAAATCATAAAAATTGCAATAAATGGGTGATGAGAGATAAGACACCTTTCCTTGCTTATATATTTAAACTCTTCATCCAGTAATGTACTGTAGTACTTCTTAAAAAGCTGATGGTGTACTTAATTCTACATTCAAGATTTTACTTCACCAGTTGCGCGCACTGGGACATGCAATGAACCTGAGAGGTTACTGCTAATGGACAGTGCACAAACACTCTTGCGGGGCTTGAAGCCAGGTAGACTTTTGAAGGAATAAGAAGGACGACATTCTGCTGTGACCAAGCAGCTGAAGGGAATGCAAGAGACTTGCAGGCCCTCATGGCTACACACTGTCAGTTAAAGGAGAAGTTAATTTTTTGCACTCTGTATGAAAGAATATAAATTGATCTCTGTGTGTAGTAGCAATCACTTCAGGGTGTCTGGTCAGGACACTACTTTGATATTCAGGTGAGGGTGTGGAAAAAGATGCAGAGTCCAGGTTTAGTTTCAAGGCTTTTTATCTATTTCAGTGTAGTTTGCAGCAATATGAGTGTATGGTTATTCTCGTGGACGCTCACACTTGCAAGCAAACTGTCCGTCAAAACCACTGCAGTCTGTACAGATAAAGTCCAGACATCATCTACTCATTTACTGTCTCACTGGCTGCTCTGCTCTCACTCACTGCATGTCATGTGCTCATGCTGCATTCAGGTGCACAGTGCAGAATCAGACAGGGGAGTTTTGGGCCAAATATACACTGAAGCGCAGTCTTTTTTACAGCCGCCCCCAAATTTGTTAGGCAAATTTGACACCAGGGAGCTCTCTTTTACATTCCATTGGTATCTTCGGGTAGAGCAGGCAGTCTGATGAGTCATGGCACTGGATGTATGTAAGTCTGGTCCTTCACTTGTACAACTGCGGTCCTCACTCGGCCATCTGCGCCTGGTATGACTGTTTTTCACTGTTCCCACTTGCCAGAGAGCTCTTGGAGTCTCCTGATCAACGATAAGGACTACAGTGCCTGCTGTGATGTCATCTTTCTCAGTATTCCATTTCTATAATACTTGCAGGGTGGGCAGGAAGTGCTGTATAAAGTGCCTCCAGAAATGTTCTGCCAGCACTTGAGTATGTCTCCGCCTCTTGCGACTGAGCATTTCTGACTCTGGATAGACTAGTCGTGGCAGGGAGGAGTCTGGCTGCCCTGTTAGCAAGGAGTTGAGTGTGACTGGATCAGAGCACTGCACAGTTCCAGTATGGGAATTGAGAGCTGCTCGAATGAATGATTGTTTATTTTCGTATGAATGACAGACATACAAATGTAAAGGATAGCTAAGAAGCCAAGGCTTATGGTAAACCTACCCCTTCTTGTGTGCAACTCTTGATCTTGCAGCCAAGAAGGATATGAGAACTTGCCCTTGACCATTGTCAGTGAGCAAGTAGACCACCAACCTGTGTGCGAGCTCTGAGGCGTGGCAAAACACGTGGATGCTCCGACTGCTATTGACACAGTCCTGGCTGAAGTTGGTATAGCATCTCAGCAATGTTATCTGTGACAACTGGTGAAGCTCTCTTTCCCATGATCGACAAGCTTGGAGCAGGTCTTCTGGTAAATGGGGATCGTCCCATCCTCTTTTCTTGTCCCAGAGATGTTGTACAATGACCTTGGCTCTCGTGGTGTATGGGATGATGAATCTGAGTTGATCGTGCTGCTGAGCAAACAGCCGATAGATGTTGCACATGGTAGTCTCTGAATCCTCACTCTGGTGGTGCTTATACCACAGCGTGTCAGACTTGCAGTGCAATATGAGTCCAAGAGTGCGCTATTAAGGGACTCTTGGGTGAACCAGAGTATGCTGCTCTCTGATCATGACTCCTTCAGCGGGTGTTCAATGACAGTGGGCAGCTAGCCCACTGCTGCAGTTAAAATCCGCTGTCCATGAAGAGGGACTGCAGTTGGTCCACCAGCTTCTTAGCTTGCACTTCAGAGGGGAGACTCTGTACACAATTGTCTACATAGACACAGCGTTCTAAGGACAGACGGGCATCCTCTCCTGGTTCTGTGTGCCTCTTGACATGAGCTTGGAGTGCAAAGGTGGCACAACATGGGCTACACGCTGTCCCAAAGGGGAGCACCTGCCACTGGTAGACCATGGGTTCTTTGTTCACTTTCATCTTCCGCCACAGAAACCAGAGGAAAGGTTTGTACTTTTCCAGGAGATGGACCTGGTGTAACATCCCTTTGATATCACTGCCAATGGCAATGGGATGTTCCCTAAACCAGAGGAGGACTCCCAACAGAGTAGCTCCCAGTGTTGGCCCTGGCAAGAGGTGGTCACTGAGGCTCTGGCCATTGAACGTGAAAGAGCAATTAAAGACTATTCTGTCCCTGTTTCCCATTATGGTGCACCATAAGGTGCGGGATGTACCATGAATGACTGCTCTCTTCAGCTTCTTTGGCGATGGGTGAGACATAGCCAGCATCAAGAAGTTTGTGGATCTCCTTGGAGCAGGTTGCCACTTCCTGTGGTTCTCTGGCCAGTCACCTTTCAGTCCCACGTAATTGAGCCAACACTGCCTCCTTTGGTGTATGGAGCAGAGGGAGATTACCTTTCCATAATAGTGGGGTGGCATATCGTTTTACTCTGTTCACTGTAACCCTGGTTGTCTTCTCTTCAAGTTGTTGAATTGCCTGTGCATCTTGTTTAGACCTGATAATGAGCTGCTCACTCTGATAGGGCAGGGTACCTAGCTTCCAGTTCCTCTACATGGCTGAAGAGCTCAGCTTCTGAAGGAATACAAGAGGTAAGAAGGCACTGCTACAGAGGTAGTCAGTGGAGCAGGAATCTAGATGGACCTTGCAGAGTCCAGCCGAGCCTGGTGTGCACAGCTGCAGAACCACCAGGGGGCCTAGGTGTACTGGCTCTACTGGAGTAATAAGATGAGGGTAGTCCAACTCAATCAGCAGTAATGGTTTAGCCTCCTTGAGGCTCAGCGGGGGAAGGCGGTCTCTGTGAGCGGGCAGACAGTGAGCGGTGCCATGTGAAGGTACATAACCGTCGTCAGGCTGACTGTGAACAGCTCTAGGCTGAGGGGAGTACCTGTCATCACGTGGACGGACACTGTCATCATGGCGGTGGTTAGTATCATCACGCTGGGAATGATACCTGTTGTCAGGCTCACTGATTGTAGCACCACAGTAGAGGTGGTCACTTAAGATGGCAGTGTTATGTTTAGCTGCATCAATATGCGGCTGTGGCTTTGGCTGCAGTGGCTGGACCTTGGCACTTGCACCTTGAGTAGGAGGGGATCCTGTATCCTCTGGTGTTAGTGAAGGAAAGTCTTTGTAGCTAGGAGATGACTGACCTGAAGATGACTGACCTGGAGTTGACTGACCTGAAGTTGCTGGGGAATGTGCTGTGTGCTGACCAACCAATCCTGCTCCCTTTCGACTGTTGCTGAGCTCCTCAATTGGGTCATGTGGGCAGCCTTGTGAGCATAGAGACTCATCACATAACGCTACCTGTGAGGTGCTTTCAAGCTGACGAAGGTCCTTATGACCACTAACTGACGTCAACTTACTGAAAGGCACAGGTGTGGATAATGTCTCCTCCTTATGGTGTCTGGATTGGGACTGGGAATATTGTGGAGCTAGTATAGGAAAGCTAGAGATCATGGGCCCTAGTTTCGTGGCGTGGCGCGGGGTGGCACAGGGTGGTGAAGCCAGCGCAGTGCAAGTTTCGAGCGGCG
>JAQFJA010000012.1:24345104-24356637 GCA_029874485.1 Naso brachycentron | reverse complement strand
TGAGTCTCGAGGTTGGAGTTCCTCAGGGAAGCTTTCATTTTGACCTGAACATCACAATCACAAATACTGCAAGTATCAGATTGATGGGAAATGACCGTTAAGCTCAGCAGTTCTGATGGTGTCAGAAATGAAAGTGATTATTTCAGGACCTCACAGTCCTTGAGCACATTTGAACTGACATGTAGTCTCTTTAAATTGACTCAAATGCCGCCCATGTAGTTCCTCTTCGCAGTGTCTCTGCTTCTCAACTCACGCACAGTGACTGTGAGGCCGTTACATTGTACGGTATCAGTCAACAGCCTCCACTTTATCCACCGAGCGTTTGCTGTTCTTGGCCTCTTAGATTTGTTTTGGTGTCATGATCATCTGTTCGGGAGCATAGAGAACAACAATACCCTCATTCATAAAGAGCATAAGGGCTGGCAGTGGGTCAGACATTTAAAGATCACTCCCCCGCCGGAGTACAAGGCCCTGGCCATTAGACGCAGTGAATTTAAAATATTAAAGGATCATTACAGATTTATTATTTATATTTTTACCATGTTTAAGCAGTGGTTAATATTTAAAGTAAAAAGTGATGCCCATAAACCCATATATATGTTTATTTTCTTAATGTTTCCTCCAAAAATTCACATTTAAAGTAAAATTCCAGCGTAACTTTTTTCCTATTTTCTCTTTTTCAGCAATATTCTCAGCGAGTCTTCCAAATTAAATGCCAAAATATGTTGTATGTCAAGAGCATGAACCCTTTTTAATTTTCTCTTTGGCCATGAACCTTTTTTTGATCCACCGACTTTCTTTATGTCCCCGAAAACCATTACCAGAAAATAACTGTTTTGTGATATGTGACAATGCTGTGGTAAAGTCTGACTTAGTCCGAAAACCCTCTCGGTGAGGTCTAGTAACACATCCTGTTCTGGATAAATGTGGACTTCTTCAGTGAGATTTAAGGTGCTTTGTCATTAACGTCTCAATAATGCACACTTGGTTTGAGAATGATTGTGGTTAATAAAAGGGAAGCAGTAAAGGTCAGTTCAACAGTCGGCTGTCTCAAGTGTTAAAGTCCGATGTTTTGTTGACCGTCTTTGCTCCTTTGCCAGCATTCACACTATTGTTCTTCAGTTCTTTATACTTATTCATTATTCTTCCGTCTTTTTTGGCCTTCAACGACTTCTGCATACTTTGTGCTATTACAACCATTCAGCTATCCGTTTTTTTTCCACAAAATTTTGCCCTGTTTAAAGAGCATGATGCAGGTTAATTTTTTAAATGAAATTTATACTTAACCTTGTCCATATGACCATTTGAAAAGTTAAAGGTAAATTTGATGTTTTTAAAAGCACATGGGCTAAAAATGCAGAGGAAAAACCTTTCTTTTTTTTCAGAAAAAATGCGTGACTTTTATTTTGTCACCCCTCACTGTGCAGAGTAGGTTGGTAGTTTGTCAGATTAGTAGTTTCAGTAGTTAGTCGGTTAATCAGTATATATTCACAGTAGTCGGTATAGTCAGTCATAGTTAGTAGCTGTTACTCGGTGGGAGTAGTTAGTTAGTCACTGCGTTGCTAACATTAGCCATGCCAACTTGGCTAACTCGTTAACGTTGCATACAATCGTGGTGGTGGTAAGACACTGTATACTGGGTGATGCGGATGATCAGTTTCTACGACCGTGCTGGAGGCTTAGCTAACTTAGCTGGCTAGGCAGTTTTCACCACTCTGGGTGTGCCGTATCAGGATGCGGAGACGACCTTTGACTTTAACAAACTTTACTGATCTGTTCAGGCGAGAGCAGTCCTGGAGCCAGACTGTCTGAGCAGCCGTGCTGCTTAATTAACTCGTTATGTGGTGCTACCTGAGCCTTTTCTACAACTACACTGGAGCAGGATTAAAAATGAACTGAGGACTAACATGAACCAAGAGACTTTTTCTCATGCCTGAACTAAACGGAAAATACATTGGGCATTTGATGACCTCGGCTAATTTGGCACAAATCAGAGTCGAGAAACCGCATTACATAAGGTAAGACTACTTTATGGTTAATTTGGGTTATTTTGGCTAATAATGTGCAGCTACCTGTGTTTATTATGTGTGGCACCATAGCTTGCCTTGTTTTCATCTGTTTTGGGGGATTTGTTAATATTAGAGGTGGCATTAATGTTTCTCCTATTTATGGTTGACAGTGGTATCATGTATACATGGTGTATTGTGTTAATGAGCTGTTGGCTTTAATCGAGCAGGCGCTGTAAATCTTGTGTTGCTGACATACAGGTAAATGACTTTATTGTGCTGTTGGCTGTGAGTGTTCAGGTAAGATGCAGGTGTGGATGTTTGTCTAACACCACTCCTTCCATGCTGTCCGCTCGTTGCTATTGCTGGACTTAATGAGCAAATTATTTTTGTTTTAGAGCTGGAATCGTCTGTAACTTTTGCGGTGCTGTAGTAAATTATAAGGTTGTGGTTCATCATAATTTACATAATTTGTATCTGCATAATTTACAACCTCCTCCTCCTCCTCAAAACTAGTGCTGGCCTCCATAATTTGGTGGTATTGTAAGATGTCTGTCTCTAGAGCGACTCCCTTTCTCTACGTCACAGCTTTGGCTCCAAGATTACAAAATAAAAGCACAAAAACGAAAAAAACGACCCCAGAAGTCACTGTAGTGTATATATAAGCCTATTATTATGAAAATCTAACTCCCACATTATTTTCCTACACATTGAGTGACTGGGGTCTCTAACCTGCACCATGTTCTTGAAGTGTGTGTAACAAAATTTTTCAAAACACGCTGTGACAGTATTTATTTCCTGCAAGTACTTTTACACAAGTTAACTTGGGCTGCTGATGCTTCCCGCAGTTTGAGGGAATTAAGATCTCAGACACACGTTAGCAACAGTCCTGTTCTCTCACCCTGCTCCCTTAACTTCAAAACTAGAGTTTTGTTTACTTTTTTACACACTGACTGCCAGTTGAAAACAACGGCACACTGTAGCCACAGAGGAGCAGGAAAGGTCAAACATTTTCAGGAAGTGTGGAGTAACTGCGCAGCTTTAATTACAAACACAGCCAACTACCTCAACAAGACACCAGCCCAGCTGTAATATCGTACTTAACAGGACCCATTACATTGAGCCTCACAAGATACAGACAGCATTTCTTTCTCTCTATTGTTTCCCGTTATTTGTTATAAGCTCGGGCATGAGCCTACCAGCTGAGATCAATATCACATTTGATTAGCCGAGTGATGCGATTGGGTAATGGCCGGGCTGCATCAGCAGCTGGAGTCAGATATCTGTCACGCAGCACAATCTCGTTCATACTCACACATCAGCGTGCTGAAAGCCACCATAGCGAGAAGTCCTTGCAGAAAAATCCCAAACGAGTCCATGAAGGCACCATTCTCGCACCCCCGGTTGGAGGGCACAGATGTGTTGGTAAAGGGCACAGCGGGCTGCCCTGCTCCTCCGTCTCCGAGCTGGGACAGCATGTTGACACCACTAACAGCATCCATGGGACGAGACTTATTAAGAAAGTCGAGAGCGGTGGCCTCGTACACACTCTGGCGCTTCTCGGTCTATTCTCGGAGTTGTTGGTCAGCTAATCGATATGATAAACTGGACAGTCTTCGGTAAAAGACGGTGGCATCCTCTTCCTTGCAAGCGAACTCTCATTCTCCTTCAGGCATCCATACAGCCATAGCTTTTTGTCATGGGAGAAGTAAAGCCGTGGCTTAACAACGTTAACTTATTTAAAGTTGCAGACAGTAATGTGCGACGTTGCTTTAGTTGACTCGTGTAACGTTACACACTTTAAAGACCGAGCTGCAACACTGAAAATCAATAGCTAGTTCAGAAGGTAACGTTACGTGCAAAGATGAAAACCTCGACCTGGAATCTTCGCTAGAATATGCAAGCTAACGTTAAACCTTTGTCATGTAGCGAAACAAACAGACAAACCCCCTGTATTGACTTACTTCAAAACAATGTTCAGCACAAGTCAACGACTGAACGTATTTTTTCCCAAGAGTCAAATGTCCAAAAGAAAACGAAGATGCAGCGGCTGAGACGCTATCATTAACTTACCTACCCAGCTAGCTAAGCTAACCGTTCTGTTCCACTAGGCTAACGCTAGGCTAGCAAAGTTACATTTCTTTAAGACGCTGAAAATAGCGCGTTCACCGGCCACTCGTTACTTTTAACACTTGGAAAACAACTCATTTGAATAAAAAAAGATAACGTAAATAATTGCAGGTCACGGTACGGCTCGCATTCATCCAGCTGCTTCCCTGCTCAGCAGTTCCCACTGCCCACTCATGTTGACAGACGTCATCATGTGACCTGCGTAGCCGCGCGCTGCATGCAGGGAAATGTATGACAAACGCCAGGAGCCGTCTCAAATTCATTGTTGACCATTTTAATTGCAGTCTACAGCAGTTATAATCCTCAAACATGAAATAAAAAGCTGTTCCATTGCTTAAAGTACAGCGTAAAATACAAGCATATGAGTAAACAAAGAGCTCACAGAGGTTTTAATCACACAAAATGAAGCACATTACAGTCAATCACACTACAGGAACAGGTAAAAAGGAAGTACTGGTTTATAAACGCGTTTTCAGAATATCTTCTGGCTTTAAAACTGCCGATTAAATTGGTAAAAATAATGTCTATTAAATTACATGGAATGGTTCAAATAATCAACTGTTGCTGTATTTGTTTAACCGTACATCCCATAGAAGAGTTTTGTCCTATTATGTGCAAATATAGTGTATATTTAGGGCATTTACACATTGCTTATGCAGAGTTAATTGCTTTTTTTCATTCACCCTGTTGCACTAGAAGATATTTAATTATTTACAGTATGTACAAACATGCACTGTCATACCACCATACAGTACATGGTTTTGCTTGTGCTTGCATGACAGAATCCTTGCAGTGTAAACTGCTCTTGCATACCGAAGCTTGATCTTTTGAGATGAAGGCCCTCTGTTGTTGAGCAGACTGTATCTAATTGAGCTGAAAAACATGTCTGGTGTTCACACTAAAATCAAATCCTTATCTTTTAACAGCTCACTGTGACTCTAATCTACCGTCATCAGTATATCTTCTTTAACATCACCCCTGGCTTTCAAGTTTTATCGGTGTGCAAACTACATTTTTTTGTCTTTTCTTAATTAATGGATCAAAATGATCACACTGAGAATTCTCAGTGACTCCCTAAAGGAAAAGAAACCACAAGACAAGGGCTCCCGACCTGTTGGTATTCTTAATGTACAGCTTGAAGCTTTTGCAGTGAAATGGATTTTGTATACTTGTTTTAAAGTGCTTCAATGTAAGTGGGCAGTCACATACCATGTCTGCTCTCATCTGCACTAAAAATGTTGACCATCTTTTCACTGAAAGTAATCTTCAGTGGTAAATCGCCACCTCATTTCTGACTCCATCAGATGATCGCCAAATGATGACAAGCAGGTACCAAATTTTTTTGGGCTTAGTTTGACGAGTAGAAGCTGTGACTCAATGGTGTTCCCTTTTAGAGACAGCAGGTCAGGCTGGAAATCATGAATGGACATGAGACCAATGAAGTTTTCACACATTCACGCCTCATAAAGAAAGAGGAAAAAGAGGAAGAATCTGAAGCACTCTGAAAACACAAATAATTTAGAAAGTCTCAACTCGAACATAGCTAAAACCCAACTTATTTGGACTTCAAACAAAATCCTTGATGCTTGCGTTTTTCTTCAAAGCATGCTGGAATCAATAAAGGCTTTCGCAGTCATTTAAAGCATTAAAATGCCTTGAATTCTTCTGTCTTTCAGTCCCTCCTGATGAGCACAAACTGTTTTGGACCCTATGTAGCTCTTCTTTCTTTTTTCAGTAATGGAAAACTTTTGCTTTTGTTTATCTTATGTCCAGGCTTGTCTGACATGATGTGGTATTTGCAGGATTCTAAAGGATGTCCAGTGTTGGAAAAGTCAAAATGGGAAAATACAGTGTTTCTACAGGATTAATACACAGAACAGGATGGAGTAATAATGTCCATGTTCATTCCCCGTCAGCTACGTGGCAAACTGTTGATAAAACGCCAGCTTGACCCTCTCAATGTGGTGGCACAGCTTGATGGCCGGTCCCAGCTTCAGGTCCATACACTCCTGCACTGTTGGGAGGTTGAGCAGCAGCAGCGCCTGTCCGTCAATCTCCTATAAAAACATAAATATATATGAGATGCAGTTTCTAAAATTAGTTTTGGCTCAGCAATCTATTGAAGTGATGTTTTGTATGTGTGACCATGGATACAATGCAAGCTTGTAATGCAGTTATTCCACTAGAGTTCTGTTTGAGTATTTCTAAACTGACATCTGTTTTCACCCCTATTGTGAACAATCCTGTTTTCCAGCCTGGCAACATCTGATGGGGGTTTAGACAATGGGTTAACATTAGCATTAACAGACCGAAAACATATTTCTGACAACCCAGTAATGGCATTTAAAGTAATGACTGAGGAATATGGAATCATTAGGCAAGACATGGTTTGGTTTTTGCAGATAAGGCTTTATGTATTGCACTGGACAAATGTTACTTGACAACCCTGAAATACGTCCTATTGAGAAGTTATTTCTAAACATTGAAAAGATATCAATCACTCTATTATATGAGGCTGTGTATTTTGTACCCTGTCACTTTACAGGCATGTGGATTCCATTATCATAATCGATAATGGAAAGGAAAAATACGTGGAGACATGTTAAATCAATTTCAGTCTGCAATCTCATCAAAGCAATACAGTTTAAGAACACAGACAGAAAGCACATATCCCCTGAACACAGACATCACGGCTCTTTCCTGCCATGTGCCTTAGCACTCATGCTAGGCACTTTGTACAGTGCCCATTCAAGACTAGTGTGAGCACTCCATAATGTGGAGGTACGCTTTCTCAGCCCCGGCACGGTTGGAAGGGGTGGGCTTCAGCACAGTACAGTTGTGTGAGCACAAGCACGGGCACTGAACGCCGACATCGCCACAACTGTTTGTGGAGGGTTTGCTTGACGTGTGCAGACGACAGCATAATTATAAAGTCAACTGGATACAGATTTTTGAACAGATCTGTTCCTAACTTCATCATGCATGCCAGAGAGCAATTGAACAATGTCAGGACAAGTTTAAAAACAACAACAACAATGATTAAATATTTAAAAGATTGGGGTGCACTCCATTAATCAGGCAGCTCAGTGAAGATGTAAGCATGCTCAGGCCCGGTTTACCCGGAACAACGCGAGTGCAGGCCAGCGGGGGCTCAGTGTCCCTAATGCTGAGCCTCCAGAGCAGATACACAACATCAAAAATCACAAAGGGATTATACTGTATTCTGGTTTACATGTTTTGTTGCAGTGGATTAATGCAAACAGTACCAACTATGAAACACTGGCAGGGACGGCCATTTGACTTAGTTCCATTACAGCAGTGGCTCTAAACATTTTTGGTTCTGGACCCTCCGCATATTTTTTGAAATCCTGAGGACCTCTGACCCCCTTCACCTCCACCCTGGCCAAAAATATGTACTTTCTCTTTGCTTTTGATCTTATTTTTTCTCTCCCGTGGGCCAGAGTCTGTTTGTGTCCAAAACAGACGGTCGTTTTAGCCAATTCTCCATGTTGCTAATGCCACATTGCAGAGTACTTCTTCTTTGTCGTCTTTTTCTTCTTCTTTGAATAATAGCGGTTGTCATCTTTTTCTCAGTGTTTGTGTGCTTTTTTTGTAACTTAATTTCAAGAGCTGTATGCTGAATTTTACAGATCAATGACTTTTCAACAACACGTTCCTGCAAACTTTTAACAATAAAAGCCTTATTAAGAAATAATGGTGTCTGTCCACTGAAACGCTAGAGGAATCTTAATTAGAAAAGAATAAAGGAAGTGTTGAAATTTGTAGTAAAAGCATAATGACGTATCTTTAAAAGGAAGATGGGAACGGATCAAAATGAGGCTTCATACTAAAATATGACTAATGTTATCCGTATCAAACAGAGGGAACTGGAAATAAAGGCCTGTTACCTTTTGTGGTTGAGGTAATTAAAGTTCTCAGTCACTATTTGAGGAATAATGTATGTCTGTAAAAGTCATAGGATCTTTTTTAAAATATATATTGTATTGTTTCACAGACCCCTTGCAATTGCACCATGGACCATTAGGGGTCCACGGACCCGTGGTTGAGAACCACTGCATTAGAGTACTTACACAGGAATGGGTTTTTTATAGTCAGAATATAACATTTTGAATCCTGTGTTTTCAGTTTGCTTGTTTCATTGTACAGTCTTTTTACCCCTGACTGTCCATTATATAGTGCATTGATTTTTTCACTTGTAAAACTGGAAACTAATAAATATATGATCAAGAGAAAAATAGTCTGAGTATCTCTTACCTGATCCAGGAAAATCCGTGCAAGAGGCGCACAGTCAGTGGTCCTGATGAAGCGAACCACATCAGTAACGCTCCACTCCAGCGGGCTGGTGTCCAAACACAACTTCTGAGGAGGTTCAGTCTTTGAGGTCTACAAACACACAGATAGAGTGAGTCAGACAGAGATCTCCCAGCTGAACTGGAAAAGCTCACAGCTCATTTTAACCCTTACAATTGATGCTGAGAAGAAGGGCAACAGAGCTGAACATTTTATAAAAGAGACACCGGCTGTGTAAGGCTTGCTGATTTCCTCATGGGTTGTTTTGCTGAAGTTCAGGTTGAGGAGAAAATATCATTATGTAATACATTTCAGTAACATCAAAATGTCATTAAAATGTGTTAAATATTCAAGGTAAGGCAGTTGTCTTTGATGGAAGGAGGAGAAGCACGGAACTGTGCATAACAAAACTTCTATTTTAACGTCTAGTGGAACACAATAAAGTACAGGGCTGGGTATCGCCACTGACTTTTCTAACAGATTCATTTCCAATTCACAAGGTCCAAATTTGATTCTACATTCATTAGGTAAGATTTGATTTGGTACAAAACCAGTTTTGCTTGGCCATGTAAGAGATTCTAATGCTGTACATGGTATATGGAACCTGGTGCATTATGTAAAAATTAAAGCTGGGATTGGTAAGTCTGTAAAGCTAACAAGATTCGACAGGTAACATCTCATTATCCGTCCCCTCGGAGCTCATTCAAAAGCTCCGCCCCCCACATACATGCACGAGTGCCACGCATCACAACTTCTCCTAAACAGAGCGGAAAGGGGACCTCTGCACATCATTTTCAATATAAAGTCAATATAAATTCTTCATGACTTTGTCTACCTTTGGTGAGGGAGGGCGGTTCTCATCATCAGAGAACGAGGGTGAGCGGGGTTTGCGGCGTCTGCGTGTCGGCCTTGGTGTCGCAGGAGGGGAGGGGGACGGCGTGGTGGGCTGTGATTTCCCAAAGGATTGTTCGGAATCATCTTGGAGATCATCTTGCAGCTCCGAGCCGGAGTCTTCACTCAGGGAGTCATCTTCATCCAGATCTTCTTCCTCTCCACTGCCCTGCAAGCCAAAAACAACAACAGCAAACAACCCATTAGCACAAATTCAAGTTTTGTGAGAAGAGGAATCAAAGTTAACAAAGCTGGTTCAACAATGCATCGCTTAATATGTCGCTTAATGAAGAAAGGATGTGTGTTACCTGTGGAGACCCAGCAGGCGTGTTGTCCACTGAAGCTGATGAACGTCTCTTCTTATGGACAAAGAGCTGTTTCCTCCTCTTCCTCCTCCTCCCTCTTCTCTTCACACCACCCTCCAGGTTGGAGTGGCCCCCAGGTGGACGGCCAACGCGTTTACTCTTCTTCTTTCCATAGTAGTAAGCTAACAAGACAACAGGCTCATTGTGTAATGTTGCATCTGACATGTCTGAACGGCTTCAACATATTAAGATAGATGGAAATGAATCGATTAAACAGTTTTTAAAGCATGAAATCTCTGCGGGAAAAGAATGTCTGAGAAGGAATGTTTGCCGCCTGGACCGATATGAAAAAATAAGAGATAAAAGAGAAAGTGTTATCATTTGTGTGTTGCTATCAAGTTGCATCACTTTCTCAACCACAACACTGCAGTGTTTACAAAGCAAAGAAAACAAGTGAAGGGTTCTGCAGAAAAAATGTTTGAAATGTCACTTGCTGGGAAATGTGAACTCAACAAATGAGAGTTTGAATGATGTTTAGCATTAAGGTCAAAACTGACAAGCAAATATACAGATTTGTGAGCAATTCCAGGTTTATGTCACTGTCTCCTTCAATAAGAAAGCTCGGTAACACTTAAAGCATGCATCTACAACACAATATGAACATACTCAAAATGTATTATAATGCGTCTATAGTGCTGTATAATCATAGCTATTATAACCATAACCATCTATAACACATTATAAATGTGTTCATAATGGGTTTGATTTGTTACACATGTTCATATAACCTTATATATATGTTATATAGTCTTCATTGAATACCTCTTTGATAATGTTTTTCCATTTTCTGAATACATTTCTAAAGAATTGGAAAAGGAGGAGAAAAAAAATGTATGATAGATAACCTCTGCAAAATTGGACTGCAGCTTATTGACTTATGGTCTAAATCAAGTATTAAATTTATTTATATATTTATTTTTGGTAATTATAGATGTAGATGTAATTTTTTTTTGTTAGTTTTTGGGGAGTTTTTTGTGCTCGGGTGGCTATGTTTTCATTTGTGTATATGTTCTCTTGGGATGCATTTATTTATTTGGGTGCGGTCTATATTTGGATGATGTCTCAGTTTAGATGTGGATGAATTGAAATATTAGGTGTTGGTGTGTTGATATGCCGAAGTGTTTTGTTTGTTATTATTAGTAAATGTGTCAGAATAATTGTATGCGGGACAGGTCATGTAAATAACCACACACGAAAATAAAATATTCATTCATTCATAATGTGTTGTAATGCATTATAGAGACAGGCTTCATTGAACGTGTTACCTAAAGTCCCCGTCAAAGATCACCTGATAAAGTCTAAACAATCAGCAGGTCTCTGGTTCTGCTAACCACTTACTGTATTTGGTCTTGGTGAGGACAGAGCAGTTCTCAGAGCAGCGGTCCAGAACCATGCGCGGTCCAAACAGGTTGGGGCAGCACTCAAGCTTGATGCAGGTTTTCCTGCAGAAGTCTGCCACACGGTCTGCAGTGCGGACTATTTCCACAGTGGCGCGGTAACTCTTCCCCTTGTACCTGATATTTAAAGAAAGCAAGGTTGAATTGTAAATACATTGGGATTAATAAAACAAAAAGACAAAAGTATAATCCCAATTCCACAGAAGTTGAGAATGCAATTATTCCAATCAAACCAACTGAGTTTGATGGCAAAAGTTTTACCGACAGTTCCTGAGCCTATGTAGTGATGTCCTATAAAATCTTGTGTTTCACAAAATCTATCTATCTATCTTAGTGCTGTCAATCGATTACAAAATTTAATCAAGTTAATCACTATTCTGTGATGAATCAAGATTAATCACAATTAAAATACTAGTATTTGATTGTATATTTT
>JAQFJA010000012.1:24256822-24269316 GCA_029874485.1 Naso brachycentron | reverse complement strand
GCCTTGTCATGGTTGCTAGGCAACAACAGCAGTGCATTGTGAAAAAAACGGGAATGCTCACACACAGCCTATCACATAGCAGCTCACCTTCTTGTTTGGGAATGGCTGCTTTCACATCTCACGTGTACCGTGCCCAAGTACACAAGAATCATGCGTGAGACCACCTTTTCAAGCGAACTCAGACACTGTTTGTGAAATGTGCCCAAGCACAGAACGCTAATCAAATGAACTGGACTTTGGGGTCAAGCGTGCTTGAATCCGAGCCTGGGGCCCCTAGCGTGAAACCACCCTTAAAATGCCTATAAATAAAGTAGCATTCACTAAGACCATGCAGCTTTAATTCTCATTGTGGTGATTTTCTGGACCAAGTGGTTGCACAGGGGACTAAATGAACCGCTTTCTGTCCTGCTTAATTTTATTTCTGTGTCCCCTGTCTCACCTGTCGGTCATAACATTGCTCTGCCACCCCCTCTTCCTCCTCTGAGGTGCGCCCGTGATCCTCGTCTGCTGAGAGCCCAGCAGAGACCGAGTTCATTGGGAAAGGCTCTGTGTAGGCACTGCCAAGAGAGAGAAAAGACAGAATGAAAACAGACACACTGAACAGAACTGAACTATGAATAATTAATACTATATTTAATACTGCAACTGTAGCATTGCCTTACATATAAATACAGACACTGAATATTTTCAAATGGAACCATTCCAGATATTTGCAGCATATTCTCAAAACACTGTGCAATACCCTTCATCCCTCTACCTATATGTTTTCTCTTTTCCTGTGTGTGTCTCTGAACATTTCCACTCCTCATATAGAGCCCTCCAGTGGCAAACTGTAATCCCTTTCATGATTCCTCCTTTGCACAGATGGCACGGTTGTGTCTGTACACTCTGGTAATCCTTTTGTGTGCTGCTGTGCCTGAGGGGGCCACGCTTTAGGTCATTTCACATGTAATCCTTTTAAATGCTACCTGTGGTAATTGTTAACGTCCTTTGGCCCATTAAGACCATTATAGTATGTCTGACCAAATTCACATTGCAGGGATGATAACTGGATAGTAAAGTATTCTCAAAGCTGCTGTGACTGCTATAAGACAAATAGTTGCTCTTGCATTCTGTCTGACTGACTGATGTAATAAATGCAAAAAGTCAAAAACAAATTTATAACTTCATAGCTGTTAAAAAATTGTGTATTTTTTTAAAAAGTGTTTGATGTTGCTTCCACAAAAATACAAAGAATATGACAAATTTCATTAAAAAATTGAATGATATCAAACAATCCTACACATGTTCCTATCCATAGTGATCAGTTTATTAATTAATAGGTTGACAGAAAAATAAAAGGCAACTATTTTCGTTGTGAGCAGCTTCTCAATTGTGAGATTTTGCAGATTATTGTCTTCGCTGCTGAATATCTTTGGCTTTTGGCCTGTCAGGCAACCAGACAAGCATTTAAAGACGTCACTCTGGGCTTTCGAGAATTAGTAAGAAACTGTGATCCTCCACTTTTTCCCAGCACTTTACAGATTATAATAAATGTCGGTCTGAACATCTTTAACAGCCCCCTCTGCGTGTAGACAGTAGACAGCTTTTAGCGGACCAAAGGTTAAAACAGTTACCCGCTGGACTTCATCTCCATTCAGACCTACTCACACTTCATGAGGTTCACAAACACACCCACACACACACAGACACACCTGCCTCATTGGGAAGGCTGAAGAAAGCACCTACAGGCCATTACTCATGGTTGACCTCAGAGCAGACAGGTCAGCGTGGTGTGGGCTCATGGGTGATGTTGGGAAGGAAAGAGAACAGGAGGAATGGCTCTTTTTTTAAATAATTCTCGAGCTCTGATTCATTCTACGAGCAGAATTCACACTGCAGAGTCACCTTCAACTTTTCACCCGGAACCATCAACAGCACAATCTCTTAAAACTCACTGTCTGTGCTATAAAATTCAGTCCAATTTATAATTTCTTCCTAAAAACCCCAACTGAATGCTTGAAACAAGCACAACAAACAGTTGCATTTAAATCATTTCTTCTTAAAAGTGCATCTCACTTTTTGCTGGACAGAAAAACATTTGAAGTTTTGGTCACACTTTACTTAAAGCAGGGGTTCCCAAACTTCTCTACTCAGCCTGCAACCCCCAAAATAATGGTGCCAGAGACTGGGGACCCCCATTGACCCTAGAGGTGGCATATAACACTGTGCACAGCTGCATGAACGCACTATTAGGCCTACACGGGCATCAGTCCAACACAAAAGAACAAAAGCCTAACAGCCATAACATTGATTTAAAGTAAATAAGGAAAGAACATAACCAGAATATATACAATAATGTGTTAAATATGCAATTGTATATATAAATTGTGTTTCAAAAGGCATCTTGCGACCCCCCTCTCTGTGTCTCGTGACCCCCCAGTGGGTCCCAACCCCAACTTTGGGATCCACTGACTTAAAGCATGCATCTATAATGCATTGTGGACATACTTATAATGCGTTGCAATGCACCTATAATAGGGCTGGGTATTGAAAAGGACTTCATGATACGATAAGCATCACGATACATGGGCTATAATACGATTATATCACGATACACTACGATACAAAGCATTTCACGATATATTACGATATTTCATGGAGTTCACTGGAAATGTCAAAACAGAGCTGATAAACAAGTTGTTGTGTGTACTATCTGAGTGGTCTGAATACATCACATTAAATTGATGATTCAGCGAGCAAATTGAGTCAAAACAATTTAATTCAAAATTTCCTTTCCAGTTTTTTTGAACAGTTTTGGCAAAGTACCAAACACACTGATGTAGCTGCCATAATGTCAAAATGAGAAATAAAATTTAAGTGCACACTTGCACTTTAACTGCACACATTGAAATTGAAAACATGAAAGTAAAGTGTTCTCTTTACTCAATAAAGGGTCAATAAGGGCTGGGTTTTGGCGAGGACTTCATGATATGATACGCATCACGGTACATTAGTCACAATATGATACAGATAACACAAAAATAAATATTTCCATACATTGTCTTATTGATTTTTTGGAACAGCCCTATCCTATTGTGCTAATCATAGTCATGAGGGAAGTTAGCATTAACCACAACCATAACCCTGACTCTAATCCTAACCATGACCACCTATGACCCATAATAAATGTGTTCATAATATGTTATAATGTGTCATACATGTACATAATTTGTTATATTGCTTTATAGAGACAAGCTTCATAGAAAGTGTTGGGGAAGTTTCTCTTCCTCAGTGTTCAAATTTCCTGCATACAAACGTAGCCTTTTTTCCATTCATAAAATCTCAAACATGTCAGCTTCATATAATGCTTCTAAATTTAAACCTGCAAATATTATAATATAATATGGCAATACTCGACATGCTTTAACAAGACCATTAAGACGAAGCCATTATGCCAGCTGAATGCAATGACTTTTATAACGTGGCAAAGTTAAATCTACTGTGTCAGATTCAGAGGACACAATGACTCTCTGTGAAAAGACTTATTCCAACAACCTCCTGTGTGTTTGATGATGCTTGTAATATGTAATTCAATTGAGCTAAACATTGAGTATTAAAATATGTATTAGGTGCAATCCGACAGGCCCTTTTCCATTTGTAATGGCACCATTATAGGAAATAGAAGCAGCGGAAAAGGATCATTAGCCTGCTAACTATAGAAGACTGCGATACTGATGGTGAGAGTTAGGAGAATTTTAGACTGTTTGCTGCTATTAGTGATGATGATTACATGTAGCCTGTGGCTGTCGTGCTGCTGCTGCTGCTGTGACAGTGTGTGATGAAGTGACTTGTGAAGACTCTGACACTGACTGCTTCTGCCTCACCTGTGACATGACGGAAAATGACTTCGGATCATTTTAGTCTTACATCATGTGACAGGCTGCGCTTCAGTGACACGTATGCAACAGCGTTAAAACCTCTGCTCACTTGTTTTCAGTAGTTTTATCCTCTATAGCAAAAGACTTCTTTGGAGTGTATGAAGTGAGAGGCAGGAGGCATTCCTGACAAACTGGAGCAACAATAACAGCAGACCTGGCATTCCTGGCGGGACCACACCTCATCTTTTTGTTCAGGGGAAAGTTTGGGAACCTCCACCCCGCCACAGTGACCCCCCTCTCCTCCCATATGTCCCCTCCTGTCTTCACCTCCCTGCCTCCCGTCAGAGCCCCGCCCTCGTCCTGCATTTCCTGTAAACATGCTGGTGGGAAGCTCCTAGGCTGGACACTTCCTCCCCGGGGATGACCTGGCAATGACCCCAGAGTGCCTGGCACCAGACCTGGCGAGTCAACGACACACCCTGTCCACCACCTCGCCACACTGCACTCAGCCACCACCCAGTACAACAATGTACTTAAGATGGCTCCCTCATCACTACTAACACTAACATAAGTGGGTGGAGGAGCTGTTTTAGAGGGCATGGCAGGGCTTTGTCATCACTCTGAGGAGGTTCGTGTTAAACCATTCAAAGTGAAAATGCTGCCAAAGGGTAAGTTAAAACTCTACATTAGCAGTATCTTCCTGAACCTACCACAGGAGCTCTGTTAGCTGTGTGTATAGGGACAGCACACAGTTACTGCTGTGGGTCTACATGGCACTGCTTCAAGTTGACATAAAGAACATTTAATGGGCTCTAAGTTGAGCACAATCACAAATTCTGGGCTTTCTTTTTGCTAATTTTGCCTTTTTTGTAACACTAATTTGTAGCTACATGACTACTTGGCAAGGACTTTCCTGCTGAGACTGCATTCTCAGCAGGAGCCTCATCTTTGATAGCGTTGCACTGAGTAATTTAGTGTGCATGCCCATACAGTATGCACACACAAGCACCTACAAACAAACACCTTGGTTAGCGTTGGGATTAAGCATTGTGCACATTTTCTTTCTCCATTGTACATTATGCTAGTTTGCTAATGAACATGTCTCTTTGCGCAGCCGGAATGCTCCAGCTGAAGCAGTGTGTAAATGGTGCTATACATTAATCACACAAGTGGAAACAAGCCAAGCTTGTGGCACAGCAGCTTTGTGAGTACTCCTTAAAATGCGTGTCTGCTACTGTAGGCACAGTCCTTTTGTGTGCAGTGCTCTGGGGCCATTTGGTCACTTTCCTCACCACAAAAATCCACTTTTTCTCTTTGAGTCTAAAACCACATTGACTGCTGAATGAGTTCTCAATAAATCACTGCCATCATCTGCAGGGCAGCCTCTGATGTTGGCAATGTAAAGCTTTGAACAGAGTTTAGTGTTAGATCTACACAAAAAACCAAGGGCACTGACTACACGACTTGTGTTGTGGGCACACATGTACACACACTGGCCCTCAAGTAAACATAAACCAGCCCTGTATAGACACACCAAAGAGTGTCCCCAGCAACCGATGCATCATCAGGGGGAATGCGGCAAAGGCGAGGTGCGAGGACGAAGTTATTTGCATCATTTTGAGTAGTGAGAGACCTCCACCACACAATGAGCCATATCGATAACATCACTTGGAGAAAAAAGGCCCTCGCTGAGGAACCACTGTGTAGGAAATGGAAGCATTTGAAAATGTTGAGATATGTGTAGTGCTTAAAGTACCCTGGAAATAAATAGATGGGAGATCAACGCATAGTGTGTACTGCCTCACAGCCTGTTCAGAGAAGAGGGAACTATGAGCCTTAAGTTAAAAGCTTGACAAGAAGTGCCAGCTGAATCCTTTTCCCCATAAGCAAAATAGTTATAAAATACTGCTGAGCAAAAACGATCAAACAGAGGGCACCACAAGAAATAAAAAAGTTGTAGTATCTTGCTACAAGATTACCATGAGCCTTTAAGAAGCTCTTGGAATTGACTTTTCTCTTTGACAACTCACAGGCCATCAAGCAAAACTATTTTATTAAGACTGGGGGAAGACTGTGGCCCACAGTGGCTGAAGCTGTGGCACAGGCCGGGATAATTTGGTACAGTTTGACCGCGGTGATTCCTCACTCTACCACACACTGCAGTAAATCCTGTGTGGCCCCTCAAGGGTCCAATGAAAGAATAGCACTTGGGAGAGAGCTTCTTTAATAAAAGCCATCCTAAACTTAACCGTAAGTGTCAGGTACAGGAGAGCAATTACACCAGAGTTGCTCTTGCTCCTTTTCTCCTGTGCTCACTTGCCCCTCCCCCAACTTTATATTACTGTAGTACGATACTCTTTTTTTTCTTACTCTTATGCACCTTCTGTTAACGCATCTCCTCCCTTTGTTCTCTCACCTTTCTCCTCATCCATCTCAACTTCCTTGTGTGAAAGGAACTCACCCACACTTTTCACACTTTTAATTGCAGCCTATAACGACATTCACATAATGTGAATAACGAGCACTCGCTCAGTGAGCTACCCAATTGCCATTACCTGTTCCATCGCCTCAGACTTGCAGAGGAGGCAGCGGCACCAGATGTGACCTCTAAATCCACCAAATGAAAATCAGGAGTAAGCTCTCCCACAAGCATTGTCCATCTTCCTACAGTCAGCGATGCCTGACACAGCAGGCTGCTCATCTCTCACTGAACATTTTCCTACAAGAGGGAGATCCGATTCTACTCAGCCACGCGTCCTCGAATCATCTGAGATGCAGTGTAAGACTATTTGTCAGCTGTTCAGGGGTCAAGATTGCCCCTCTGTGCTGAAAGACCAGGCTAAACAATTCAAATAACTACTTTAGATATGGCTTCCGAGATATGCACACACTGTTCTCCAAAAAAAGTACAGCACATGCTTACTGTCTAGATCAGAGGTGGGCAACATTTTTTTCCAGAGGGCCACACGGACAGAGATCAAACAAGTGAAGGGCCGCACATTTGAAAATTGAATTAAAACACCTAACACATAGTGCTGAGTTACGTTAAACTACATGAATTTGGTAGACATAACAGATTGATTTGAAACAGGCTTTGCCAGCTTAACAAACAGGAACTTTCTGTTACATTTTTTTTTACAACTGATGTATCATTCTGTTGTAGTCTGAGGTTGAATAGTAATATTACTTACATAACACAATCCACTTAAATTCAGTATTAACTTTTAAATTAGCTTTCATCTTGCCACTTGTCTGATATGTACCACTGCATATATAGGTCACTGATGAAACACATTGCATTATGTTTATATTGTATTCCTTGAACACCGAAACAGTCTCTTGGCATATCAAGCATACTACCTTTGTTCCAACATTGGTGACAAAATATTTAGTTGTCCACTCTTTATTGAAAACACGACATTCAGCATCAACCTTTCTCTTTTTAGCAGCGTAACAGCCCGGTCGCACTGCCCGCGGAACGGAAGTGCAGCGCCCTGGAGCGGAGGCAGTTTCTGATCGGCGCCCATGTTAACCTATCTGACTCGTTGCACATCCCGCGCTGCGGAGCGGAGCGCCCGCGGAGGCTCGGGCGCTGCAGCGCTTCAGTTCGGCGTCTGTTCTATTTTTCACACCCGCCTCGAGCGCTGCTGTCAAGCTGGATAGAACAGATCGTACCAGACAGGAAGCCAGGCACAGAAAAGGCGATAGAATCCAGGCAATTTTCAAAATAAAATGATGATTAATGAAGTTGTTGCCTGTCCGTCTATGAATATTTGTCCGTTGCGTGTGCACACGGCACACACACGCACGCACACATGCACGCCGAGTCACCGAGTAAAGACGGGTATGGACGATTGGAGTTGATGTTTGACTGGCGCCGAGAGAGCAGGAGGAGCACGCTCCCTGTGCGACCAGCCAAGTGCCTGTGAGGGCGCGCGCAGCGCTCGCGCTCCGCTTCAGCTCCACTTCCACGGGCAGTGCTTCCGGGCTGTTAGCGTTCATCCTGACTTTTTTTCCCTTCTTTTTTAAAGCAGCGAGCAAGAGTCATCCAATCTAAAACGGTGCCCTCTAGTGGAATTGATTGAAATAGCAGTACAAACTCATTGCAGTTATTTGTCTGTAGATTGCATGTTGCTGCTTTTTTTCTTTGAGGACGTTGCTGGCCAGACTGAGTCAGTCAGTGGGCCGGACCAGGCCCGCGGGCTGTAAGTTGCCCATGTGTGGCGTAGATACTAAGTGTACAGCACTGTAAAGTTGTCCATGTTTTCACCGTCCGACATGGATTTTGCTAGCCAGTTGCTAACTTGTTTGTAGCTTGTTTGGTTACTGAAGAAAGTCCAACAGCAAACAGCTGAACAGTGCACAGTATCACCGCCTACTGCCACGAAGTCTGACAATATTTGAATCTCCCTTAGCGCATGTATACTTGGACAAGGACAGTATTCTAATTAAACATCCTAATCAAGCTTTAACCGTAGCTTGACTTAAAGTCCCCATGAAATGAAATTCGATTTTTAGTTTTTTAAATCAGATATGTGTTGCTGTTATCTCTGCCTATATGCCTTTTTGGCCCAACAATGACCAAAAAGTAGTTTTGCAATTTTGATTAATTTTATTTTACAGTTAAGTATTTCCTGGAAAACAGTTTAAAATTATTGATGACTCATCCTGCACTCAAGGGCGTATATTAATTTTGTGTCCAATAAAATTCTTTCTCAAATATTCCCCCCGCCCTTCATATAAATGCTGTAAGTCATCAACGCAGGACAACACCTTGTGGGGATGAACTGTCTTTCTCTCCCTCTCTCTGCTGGCTCAGTAGCACTGCCGGCTGTAGAGAGCAGCTCAAACATGTACCGCCTCACTCCAAAACCTAGTGGCTCTTCTTCCTCCCTTTTATTCCTGTCTGAGTAATCAAATTAAGCTGGATTTGGCGATGATTGTGGAAGTCCTTCACAGCAGAGAGAAGGCTCTCCTTGTAATTGTTTTCCATGTTAACGTTGCTAGCTGCTGTCAAATTTAACTTTCATAGGGGCATAATGCACATTCAGCGCAATTGGCTACTCTAAACGGCAATCATTATCTGCCACATGTCCCACCCTGGCTTATCATTTTTACAGGGAATACGTAAATACGCTGTCCTCGTCGCCATCTTGCGCAAACCCCTCCCAGAGCTGTGGTTGGTGAGAGAGTCTCTATTTAATGAAGTCATACTAAACTTTGTGTGACATGAATGATTTTTGCATTATTTTGAATGGTGAGGATCAAATATATTTTACCTGAAAGAAAGTTCTTAGTCTTATTTTAGAGCATTTTACACTGTACTAGAGAGGACAAACAACAACATATATGTCAAAGCAACCAGTTACACCATAACTGACACAGAGTTAGTCAGCTACAAGAAATAATTAGTGAGAGCTGAAAAGAGAGGACAAAGGAACTCAATAAATGCTGCTCTTATAAAACACAAAAGCTTATGTCACTGGGTGGTATATAAAAAGATATTAATGATATCATGGGCAACTGGACTTATATTTGTCTAGGAAGAGGTTTCGCCTCTTATCCAAGGGGTTTCATCAGTTCGTACGCATTGGTCTCACTAGTCCGCGCTAGTCTGACCATGACAGTGGAGTAGGACCCGGGTATTTAACCTCTGTGGGTGTGTTCACCAAAGTACCTGTGAAAGTAATGGTTTCACTTGACCATTGTTGTGGTCTCATGTGACCGATCGGACTAGTGCGGACTAGTGAGACCAATGCGGACGAACTGATGAAGCCCCTTGGATAAGAGGCGAAACGTCTTCCTGGATAAATACAAGTCCAGTTGCCTACAATTCAATTTGCCCAGAGAGAACAATGACCTGGATGAATGAGAATATCCATAGACATCTTAGATAAGTTACACTGAACTCAACTCCCCAGAGTCCCTAAAGTTTCACATCTAGGCAGAGGACACCACTATATAAACTCCTTCACAGGGTTTCCCCCATGCCTAAATTGCCCCCTGCCAGGCCAAGCATTTTAAGTTTTTGTTGTTTTTTTTTTTAAACTAATGTTACAGTTACAGCGGGCAGCTCAATTGGAAAACTCAAAGTAACCAGCTACCTGTTTAAACAACATAACGCAAATGCGCTCAAACTGCAGGTCTGACATCAGTGTGCATAGTTACATCAGACATTCAACAGTATTGACATTTAGTCTCTGGCTGCAATTCACCAATAAAAATAAGATGACAGAGTTCAAACACAAGGCATGTTCAATTCGTTCAATCACAAACTCCTACATGGTTATCAACATTAGCTAGCTGTCCAAACAGCAGGGTTAAATAGAGCAATTTCAAAGAGGAAAGATAAAAGCCAGAAAACACTGACAGTTCTTTTGGATGATCTAATACTGGAGCGGATGATAGTGACAAGTCAGAGGTGACAACACAGTGCAGCTCCACTGAGACAACAATGTTAACATAACCAGCCGAGCACCCCATCCAATTTGCAACATGCGGCCTCTACCCAACAGTTCTCCAATTTAGACATGCCAGTTAGCAAGCTAAAACATTCAATAGGCATCTTTTTTTTTTCCTCACCACAATGATGATGATTCTGTGGACTTGTGTTGTAGCAGCTAAGAGCAGCATGGCTACTTTGCATAAAAAGCACATAGCTCATATACTTAACATTTACTGCAAATTAAATAGGCCAGCATGCACCTAAAAGTTTTCATGTCAGCTATATGTGAAGAAATCAACAGTGTTTTAAGGCTATTTATTAATTAATTTAACTTAATATCTCCGCCTACTGCAGTCACTGAATATCAGCCTGCATGTAGTTTCTGGCTGTGTGCAGGGGCGGATTCAGTGATTTGGGGGCCCAAAATAAACTCTGCCTTGCTTTCACACTTTCTCTATCTGGGAATGTCTCAAAACTTTTTCTTTAGGCAAGGCAACTTTATTTGTAGCCTATTGCACATTTCAACAAAAAGGCCATTCAAAGTGCTTTACATTGAGCAAAAACAGCAGTAAAACAAAATACAAAAGCAACAAAAGAAGTAAAAAGAATCTAAAAGAGAAGTAGACAAAAAACAGGAGAATAAAAGCTGCAGTGCAATCTAGCAGCTAAAACACACCGGATGCTGTCGCGCCGCAAAGCGTCGCATTGTGAAGCTAGTCTCTGTTCGGCGCCCATGGAATCCAATCTGACTGTCCACACTGCCTGCTGTGGTGGGGCAGAGCACTGCGGTACAGTGCCAGTTTCAGCGTCTGTTCTATTCTATTTTTTCCGCGAGCTGTGAGCGACTTTGTCAAGCTGAACAGAGCAGATGAGAGCAGAGAGCACTTGACAGGAAGTCACACAGAGAAAAGGCACTGAAAATCTGGCCAATTTTCAAAATAAAACAAATGCCAAAACAAAACACCCTGTTTAATGATAGTATGGTTGTCCTGTCTACATATGTATCTGTCAGTTAACAGAGACCGACACACACACACACAAGCACACACAGAGTTCGATATTTGCCGAGAAAGGGGCAGATGAGCAGAGGAGCTTGCTGACCAGCGCGGAGAAATGCGCTTCTGGTGTGGACAGCGAGGTGGCTGCTCAGACAGGAAATGGCGCTTTGCAGCGTGTCCGCCTCCAGTGTGTCCCCGGCGTGAGATTTCAACCCCTTAAATTTTATTTAATATAAGGCAGTGGCAAACAGAAACGTCTTCAGCTGATTAGTAAATCTAATAGTAGCAATACTGTAAAAGTCTTCAGTTCTTTTTTTTTCCTACTAGGTCTAGATTGTGAGCTTGTCACCGTGCCTAACAACTTATCTGGGGGTAACCCTGACTTCCATAGTCAGTGCTCACCACAAAGTATTCCCAATCTTGTGCAGAACTGCAGTTTTTCCAAGAGCAGTGACATGAGAGCCTGCCTAAGGAATTATTTAACAGCTTTTAAATCAGGGCATAAACATTACTGTTTATTGTAGCCTTCCCCTAAGATACATATTGATAAATAACTTTTTTTATCCACAGCTGATTTTCTTTGTTTTTATTGTTTTTTACATGCAATTCCTTTTCATTTTTTAATAATGTTATTTTTTGTTTTTATTGTCTTTTACATGCAGTGTCACATTTTCTTAAACCAATAATTGTTTCTACAAGAAAACCTCTTTCTAACATCAGCTGTTTTGTAGTCAGCTTACTAAATTGTATCTCAAATAAAGTATATTCTAGCACACACAAGGATGTATGGTGCCTGACCACGGAGAGATTTACTTATATGAATTATTTATTGGCAAAAGTCTGTAAGCCTGTATAGCTGAACCTCATTTCATGAGTAAGAGCAGGAAACTACAGCAAAGAGGGAGGATGGCAAGTCTAAGAAGGAACTGGAAGAAAAAGAGACTTCCAGAGTTCCAGCTCCTTACCACCCGAAACTGCAGAGCTGGCAGCTAATGCACACACACGCCTATGCACTTACGAACAACCATATAAACACATAAAACTAATGTCTCCCTTTCATTTTCATATTATTGTACGTGCAAAACCGTACACGGCGTTAATGTCTTTCCTTACCTCCAAGCCCTTTTCATTCTCCCCCTGCATGCCTGTGTATGTACTGTGTGCTTGTTTGTGTCTGTGTGTGTGTGTGTG
>JAQFJA010000012.1:24229418-24243341 GCA_029874485.1 Naso brachycentron | reverse complement strand
GAAATAATGTGCGGCATTTATTTTTGTCACGTTTTATTCAGTTGAATTTTTTTCCCCTGTAGTGAAGCAAAGTTCAGCCCACAGCATTGATCCTGGCAAAGCATATTTGACTGTTATTGAGAAATAGACGTTGCAATAGAAGCAACAATTCAGGCTAAGCTAATGAAATGTGGCTGATTTGATTAACTAGATATATTTAAATGGCATCGCTGTCAATGAACTGAGTTAGGCAGCAGACCTTTATGAAACACAACTGTCATTATCAACATTATCCCTCCGGCTTTCCCACACAAAACTGATTCACTCATTGAAAATGTTGGATGTCAAGGTTGCAAGGCAGAATGATTTGAATGCTTTCATTGCATCTTTCAAAATGTGGCCATGAAAGCCTTATTTTGTCAGTTGTGTTGCAGAGTGTATGAAGATGAAAGAGATAAGCACATGCGCCTGTGCTCTTCACACTCTGGCAGCAATAGGTCCCCACTGTGACAAAACCTTTACCTTCAAGCAGTATGCACATTTTATGACCACCATTACAAAGTTTGTGCTAACACAAACATAAAGAGGCAATAAAATAAGAGATATCATCCTTGGGGCAAAGCTCACTATTGGATTCCAGTTCTCAGAATGGACACATGCTTATTGTGCTAAACAAATCCCTGCTCCCGTTAGCAACAACACTTTTCAGCATTTTTCCCCTCCTGCCTTTGGGAGGTCTGAATGTGAGTGTGCACGCAGGGAGGTGGTCTACATTAATCCACGGCTGCACTTTTCATTACTCTCATAAAGTGCGGTCAAAAGGTGAGGTCTGCTTGGGTCTTACAGCATACGTAGGTGCACAACTAGTGTCAGTGAAATGAGATGTAATATGTTGCAGAGTGGCTTTTATCAAACCGTGTGTCCTCGCTACAGACGGTGAGCGAGGCGGACGGTGACAGGCAGGGAAATGAAGCTTTAGGTGGCTGCTGAGATGGAACAGGAGATGTCTCAGTCAGATAGAGAGCAGAAAGCTAACAGCAGAGAGGCACAGAGCGTCCTGCAGAGACTGTCAGCGGAGCACAATGTAAGTCACAAGACAGACACACGGACACTAGTAGGCTATATGCTACAGCAACTTCAGGCTACGGGGTGATCACACATACATTTTAATCAGTAAGGTGCTTGATTTCGGATTTAAACACCAGATTTAAGGAGGGTAAGGCACTTTTATAAAAACAGATTTGGCTTTGCTCTGTAACCAGTGTCCTCACCTGCAGAGGACGAGGCTGTCACAATCTCATCTCCGATGTGCATCCATTACTGTGTGGAATGATAATGGGACAGAGCCACTACAAGGGCAGAGCCAAACACTAACATGATTATGGTAATGACTGCCAACAGCTACTCCTCTAAGCGCTGGGAGATGCGCATGGAAAAGGCGATTCCCAGCAATTAATCATAACACATAAACAGGCATAATGTCATTGACTTTCACTTCTGGCAGACAAGCGATTGGTAAATGTTATTGATAACTCTAAAGCTATTCAATCACTGCGATACATGGGGTTGGAGGTGGTGGGATTTGGCAGGCTATAATATATCATGCTAACATTTAGTTTACACTTTGTCAGCAAATGCAATTAGCCAGGATCACAATTTTACACGTTGGAGACCTGTAACATGTATTTCTAGCATCCATCTTTGTAATTGGACTATGAAAATTGTGAAGTGGCTGCTTGTATTTCATCTTAAAGTGAAACTAGATAATTTTTTGGCTTAACTTTGTCATTATGACGTATAACTTGATTAAACAGTGTAATTGTGGTTGAAAAATGACACCATTCGCTGTCAAATTGGTCTCCAATAAGCCCTGTGTTTACCGTGATATTTTCTTTGCCACTGGGACAAGGGTTTCGTGGAAAAATGAAAAATCAGTGATGCTGTCTGTACTCTCTGTCCTAATGCGCTGGTCTCCGCTGCGTTTTTTAGCAGCAGGTGACACTGGTACGAGCTGATTAGCTAACTGTTCTTTAACTCGCCTCTGCCACCAACAGTGTCTGCAAGTGACACCGTCAGTCGGCTCAAGCTTGAGCCTCACCAGACCAGTTTACTCCGCTGCAACTTTCCCTGCAACTGTTTCGTCTCTGGTCAGACTGGACTTGAAAGAGAGAGCGACATCAGATGAAATAAAGCATTAGCCAGAGGAAACAACTGCAGCGGATTTGCTTTCCAGCGAGTCTAATGTTAGTTTGCCTGCTAATGTTAGCTCCCAACATTAGTTTGCTAGCTCATTTGTGGGAGTTATTTACTGCAACTTTAAACAGTCCCAAGGATTAGCATACCTGTATGAAGTGAAACTTTGATTGTCCTCTGGCATGATAGTGCTTTTATTTATGTCAGGTGGCAAGAAGTCTAAGAATGAATAGGTATGTGTAATTAAACAAGACTTAACAGTCTTCAGCCATGCTAGCAGCTCTGTTAGGCTGCAGTGAAGCTGCACTGGAGCACGTGACGCTTTGAGCTAAATGCCAAATACTTTGACACTCTGCTGACAATAATGTTAACATGCATAGAGATAGGCTAAGCAGGCTTCATGTTTACCTTGTTCAACTTCAGTTTGCAGAGTTAGCATGCTAACATTTGAGATTTAGCATTAAGCAATAGTGCTGCTGAGGCTGAAAGTAACATGATAATTCATCTCTGCAGGTTTTTGGTCTTGAACCTGTGTATTTTGGCACTAGATTAAAGGTGATGCAACACCATCATCCTCTGGGGACAATGATCATCTTCCTAAACATTTTGTTTCGCTAGAACCAAAATGATGAAGTGAAGTATGAGCAAAATACTCTTTTAGTTTTATGCCTGATCACATTATACCATGCATGATTAGGGGACAAGTTCTATGTTGTATTTTTAACTGTCAATACTGGATTTAAATTACATATGATTATGTGTGATACAGCAGGTCAATGCAAATTTTGGGGGCTAATCAGAGTCAGTGTGAGGTTTACAGCGTGGTTTAGAAATGTTCTATCTGCCTGACATCCTACAGATTGGATCTTTCTGTGCTGAGTGGAACAGCAGTCACCCACACAGGGTGTAAATCCCGACACCTCCAGTGAGCCACCACCGTTTCACAGGAACATCTCACCTCAGCACATTCACTAGTGGTGACGGCAGTGTGAGCATGAAATGTATGCAAGATCAGTCGAGCATGTGCTTACAGTAAATGCAAGAGACAGTACTACTGTAGGTCTGAAGAGACAGATGCTCACCCCCCCACCCCCCACCCCCACTCTTGTGCTGGTATTTTCTTCTGTTAATTGCTTCAGTATTTTCTGTCTCTCACCTTTTCCTCTCTACACACAAAGGCTTTTGCTGAGGATAAAGGAAAGTGCTGCTTCTTTGTGGGGTTATAGTAGAGCCGCAGTACATGGCTGTGGGCTTTGTTATCAAGAGACAAAGCCTGTCGTGTGTTGATCCACCTGAGGCTGCAGCCACAGGCAGAGATCGCCCCGCACCTTAGTGGAATTTGTTTTTTCATATGAACTGTCCTGCAAATCTCAAGAGATATCTGTGTTTATGTCACTGGTTTCAGGCAATGTGAGAATTTCAATACCACAGTAAACAATGATTTTTTTCCTTTTTTACACCATTTATGTTTTTATTGCTTTCCCTATAACACGTGGCATTTTTCTACCTCAGTATTGCCATGGGATGAATACAACCAAGACAAATGAATGGCTCTTATCAAATGTTAGCTTAAAGGGCTGTATTTCAGCAAGGGCCTGCACTGACAGACTCACCTTATATTATCACATTATGAAAAAATAAAACTGCACTGGAACACCTACTTGGATGTGATTTGATTTCAGTATGTTGTTCTGCTGTTGAATGCATTGGTTCAACAATGCATTCAAAGCAGAGAAATCATTCGAATAATAGCATCAAATGCCGGAATATTTTAGGACTGGTTGAGCGTAAAAAACTCAATATAGGCAACTGAGATGTTTGTGATCACATCCCAAGTATGCAAATAGAAGCACGTCTGTCTGTTTATATCTTAAGCCTCTGGATTACAGTTTGTGTTGGATTTGGTTTGTCCCTGAACATCATAAAGTAGTGAATAGTTTGTGTTTATTTGCAGTTAGACGATGGCTCGGCCATGATGAAGTTGTATTGATCCTCCCTCAACACCATCCCGTGATTGACAACCGTGATGGAACACTTGACAGATATTTGCCTGTGGGTTGTGTGCAATAAAAGTACAAATTGTCAGTAATGGGCATGGTCTTAAAATAAAAATGCAGTTTTCTCCAGAAAGTTCCGTTTGCATGAAAAAATACTGTCATGTGTCTACAGCATATAAATTCAACTACCACAGTGTGGTTACTGCAGCACAGATGTGGTACTGTTAAAATGAAAGAGCAGTGCACCAGCTTGTTGCCAAGGCAGAAGGAGCTTCCCACTAAAGCCATATGTTTATAAATGGTACAGTTCAGATAGTTTAAAGAAGGTGAATTCCCACAGTTAAGCCCTAAACTAAATTTCCAGCTACTGAGGTACCTGAAACTTCATTTGCTCTGAATATAGCTTGACAACAGTTTACTCCATTTTGAAATCAGCCAGGTTGATCGACTGAGGGAAGACAATGTGTAAAATGGAAAAAGATACACCAGTAAGCCTGCCGGGGGCTTGCCCAAGGCTGTTTTCACGTGTGCAGGGACATAAAAGCAGCTGCGTGTATAAAAAGTGCCAACTCTGTTTTACATACCTGTAAGGAAAACAGCTTGTTGTGGAAATGGGGGACAAATCTGGCAGGATTCCTTTTCAGTCTCCTGACTCTGAGGCCGTTTACGGGCCAGTATGGGCTTCACCATTTCTGAAAACGTCAGCTCATGTCACAACTTGGGAACTGGGAGCTTTCTGATAAATTTGACTTATGACAGCGTGAATACGACTGGGGGGGGGCGCGTTCATATGGTCTCCTCTCGTGAACACAGTAAACACGACCCCATTTGAAGGCACCATTAGCAGCAACAGGAAGTAAACAACTTTGGCCGCTCCTATGGTATGTCATTGCAAAGTTACACTGCCAACTACTGGCCTTGCATGCATATTACAGAGCTTTCGTTTGTTCATGTAAACGCAGTTTTTTCCGTTTTTAGTAGGGCTACTGTTGTCTAAACTTGGCCTCAGTGAGCTTAAAATGCATTAAGTGTAGCAATGATGGTACGTTGCACATGATGTTCAGGTGACAGGACTAAAGACAACCCCCCCCAAAAAACAAACAACAACAACAACAAAAACACTTTCAAAAGCAAATCTCAGAAAATGTAAATTTTACTTGTCTTTTGTCATATCTTAAAGGGATAGTTTGGGTTTTTTAAGTGGGATTGGATTATTTTTGTTGTACTTATAGTCAGCGTGTTACCTACAGCAGATGATTGTCGGCACGTTGTCATTTTGGAAAAGAAACAAAAGTCCTGGCATGCGGCTAAGCAATGAACTGTTTTGGACATGGACAGCAGCAAAGCACATTTTAACAACCTAAACAGCAGCCCACCTGAAAAGTCAACACCACTTTAATTGTAAACTGTACATAGAATATTTTTACTGCTTTTACCCTACCATCACAGTCCTTTAAGAGGTAACTGAAGACTTTATATCCTTCTGTGATCTCTCCAAAGCCACCAGACTCCTTTCACAAAAGCAGTAACGAGTGTGCACGAGAGCAGTGCATCTACTACTGCCTTGATTGGTTAGTATTTTAGTTTATGTTACTGTGTGAATTTGCTGTTTTGAAGAGTTCAGCTCAGATCAACCACAGTCAGAGAATAAGAAAAGCAAACTAAACGATCAAGGCAGTTGCAGACCAACAGCTACTTTTTTTGCTTTGTGAAGCACAATTGCTGCTTTGTCAAAGGATTCTGTTGGCTTTGAAGAGAGCGATAAAACGCTGCAGTTTCCTGTTGGAAAGGACTGTTTGATGACAAGGAAAGTGGTGATAATTTTCATACACTGCATTCACTTAAACTGATACTGATTATTTTTGGTGGGCCTTTTTGCTAGATTGCTAAAAAATGTGTTTTTAGCTATCCACAACCACCGCAGTCCCTGGCATAGGATCCCACACGAGAAGAGTTTGAAGAGTAGAACTGAGTTATCAGGCAATTCCTTTAACTTTTAACTTTTTCTTTTCTAATTTTGTTAACTACTTTTCATTTTAAAAGACAAACAACTGTTAGTGTCTCATAAACTGACTTTGCACTTCCAAGTACTTCATTTATAATCGGACATGCCGGTAACTTTGTGGCAACACTTATGATCACTAGCAGAATCATTATCTACTTCTACAGAGAGTTATAAACTTAATGACTCAACATAATCTCCTTTTCTACTTCATTATTAATCTGTTACTCGGCAGCTGTTATCAGGAGGGAAAATCTGTTCAAAATGAATAGATTTATCATGTTGCAGTAACTGTGCAAGCTGTTCATACAGCCTCCTGAGCTAATACTCAACCGGCAGTGGTATGATGACTATATAAATATAATGATACTCTTAGGGAACACATAATAAAAAATCTGCACTTGTATCTCACATCTGTTTTTTGGATCGTATGGCTGAATAAACAAAACCGACAGAGAAAAAGAATTACATACAGCACGTCATTCAGGTGAGCTTTATTGACAACATGTCATAAGAGCAGTGTAGCAGGACAAAACAAAAATTCATCAATTTATAAAAAGACATATGAATCTTACTCCTTATGAATGACTGAATATTTGCGCTCAAATGGCACACGACCCACACACAGCACGGCTACGACTCCATCTGTAGGCAAGTTGTTTTTGGAAAAGCAGTAAATCCCCATTAGATGAGGTGTAATGAGGGAGTGCTGGGCTGTGATCCCGTCTGCTCTGGGCTTAATATGGTAATACCTGCCCCCACAACACCCCGGCCATCGGCAGGGCACAGCCAGGATTTACTCTCTTTATTACCTTGATGGAGCGTTTAATTTCCAGCGTATTCGGGTGGGTTAGTGGTACAAGTAGGTGGATGTCAGGACTGGCAATCACTCAGGGTGATGCTGGGAGACAGTGACATACGAGGGAGTCATCTCTTTGGGCAGGAGGGAGAGAGGTAGAAAAAGAGAGAGAGAGAGAGAGAGTAATCCTTTGTGGAGAAGGGAGTGTGTACTACATGCATTTGTAAGTGTTACACATGAACATGTGGGTGTCTCTGTGTTTTTATGCGGATTACACATCCAGTCTATTGAGTCATGTGGTGGCCATTATGTGGCCCACAGGAAATGATAACCACTTGGCCACCGCCTTATTAAATAAGTAAGCACAGCATTGTTTTAAATCAAGATCTCATTATAGTTGTGCTCTATAAATTCATTATGGTGGTCTGTGGAGAACACTGGCTGGCAAGTGCACCTGCACCAAGGGATTCACTGTTATGTCATCCAAGACAGCTTAATCTGGGACAGTCAAAAAAAGTGTCTTTTTTAATTCTTTTTTTTGGAATTTTAAAAGATAGATTTTTAAATCAGAAATGGTCATATTTTTTGTTTCAGTTACAATAACATAACACTCACCAAAGTACCAAATTCTCTTTCTAAAAAACAGCTTTGAGTTTGATAACACTGAGCAAAAACAAAAGTTGTGGCTGTATAACCAAAAACAAGGAGCTAAAACAGGGGTTGCCAGACTTTTCAGTTTGCGACCCCCAAAATAATGGTGCCAAAGACTGGGGACCCCCATCGACCCCACAAGTGGCATATAACGTTGTGCACAGCTGCACACACACACACACACACACACACACACACACACACACACACACGGTTAAAAAAGCATTAACAGTTCCAATAAGAATGACTACGTAAACAATAAATAAGAAGTGCCTTAATCACTCAGAGTTGTTAACAAGCAAACACATTGTATAGTTATTAGAGTCGTTTAATGTGGTGATAAAATTGTAAGTGCACTCATGGATTGAAAGATGGTTCTTTTGCAGGCTGCATGCAGATGTGCAGCAGCTGTAAAGATTAAAAGTCAAGAAGAAAACAAATAAATAATCTCAGGCGTCATTAATGTGTGATATGTCAATATGAGTAATATTATGCATATTGTTCTTTTAGTGATAATGGACAGCCAATTTTTTTAAGTTGAAGTGAAACAGGAATAAAAGTGTATTTATTACGTGATGTACTTAATCTTAAATACCCTGAGTACATAGATAAATGGCTTATTGTTTTGGAAAGAACTACAATACGGCTAAAACACATTTTTAAACACATTGCAGCAATGACATTGTTAAGACTGAAGAGCGTGTTTTTTTTGTAGTTGTCTCTTGAATTCAAAATGCACGGGCAGTTTAACTCTCAGGGCTGCCAGGCAGTCAGGTGCACTGCTGTTTATTTCTTGTGAGGACAGTAAAAGATTTCCAGACACTTTATCTCCTCTGACTTCTTTTATTTGCACATTACTTGCAAACATCTGAGTTCATGACTGAGGAGATAAACTGCTCAGAGTATCTGTAGTCCAATCACTGGTTCACAGCCCTGGCCATCTCAGCGTCCAGCCTCTCTCCTCAGTCATGTTCTCCGTGAAGAGGAAGGATATACCCCGCTTCCTAAAACTCCACCCGGCCCCGTGCTCTGCAGAGGAAAGCAGAGATATTAAATACTGGGCGAAGAAACTCCCTGGGGGTTAAATCGTTGGGTGGGAACAGAAGAGCTTCACCATAAATCATGGCTGTTAATATGGTATGGCAAGGTGAAGGTTCAAGTTTTATTTTGATGTTTTGATTATTGGACTTACATAATGTGACTGGGCCAACAAACAACTGCTTCAAATTAAAAGGTTAAAGGAAATTTGACCAAATCAGACTCTGTCATCTGCAAGGGGAAGAATTAATATAATTACATATAATGTATATAATGTAAATGAATGGCATGTGTTTGTTAAGATGCAATGAAATTAGCACTAGAGGTGGCCATAGGGTTATTTGTGCTGACCTGACAAATTGCCACTGGCCAGGTGCACTTTTATATTGTGCATCCACTGCTGCTTTAGTGAACAGATGCTGCGGGATAAAACACACCTAACAATGAATTTTAGGAAAAAGGGACCTTCCTCTCGATATGCCAGGTTCGGCATCCTGCTCAGCATAAACCTTCTGTTTGCCGCTTCAGCGCTACCTGGGTTTCACTCCTGTGAGGAAATTCTTGGTGACTGCTGACAGACTGGATGTTGTCTTCACAATGCACAATGTCTCTTTTTAGAAAGAAGGGGACAATGGTGATGGAGGCACGGTAGGAATGGCAGAGCAGGAAGCGTGCTGAGGAGGACAGGAAATAGGAAGTGCAAGCAGGAATAAACGCTGTTGAAATAGCTGGAGGGAAATTTCCGTTTCACCGTCTTAAGGTTCTCCTGCAAGTAATTCCTCTGCTGTCCTTGAAAGACAAAGAGAGTGAGCGAGCCTCTCCCAAAGATGAGAGATCTGGTAGATGCAATACATCACGGCTGATATTACTCTACACTGATACAAATCTGCATAATGGATACACAGTCCATGCAATTTTTTGCCGTGACATTTGACCGATTTGAGCAATATAACTACTCATTGTAATCTTCAGACTGTTCCTGCAAGCTGGTGGCGGTAAGGACAAATCTAGAGGCGTAGAATAAAAATGAATAGAATAAACTCTTTGTCTCACCCACGAAAAATACTAACGCAAACATCACATTACAAGAAGAAAATACCAACGAGGCATTCATGACCGTGCTACACAGTCACATTCATATTTATGTTTTATTGTGGTTTGTTGACCACAATAATTTGCTTTTTGGGTAAAATTACCCTTGTGGGCCTTTTTTTTAATGCCAGGTATATTATAGCATTGCCCTGAGAGCAGCAACTGAAACTTGGGATGGAAAAAATGTGTTTTGTCACTGATGATTGACAGGGCTTCCTTGTGGACAGCTGTGTCATCTAATGACTTTTGTTGGTGGCTTACCATCTTCCCTGCTGCCTTAATCCTGGTCAGCCTGTTGCTATTTACTAAAGGCACGTTCCCATACCAGATGGAGATATTAAAAACAAAGATGCTCTCTATCAGGCTGACTTTTTCCGAAAGACTGACCCCAAACACCTTTGGTTTCCTCATTAAAATCATCATTGTTCCTTAAAATTATCTGTGTGTGTTCCGAGATACTTAAAACAAGTTCTTTTCACTGATGCAGATTGGAAATATGAGCAAAATAATCAGAGATATTATCATTCTTATGGAAACCCCCCCCTCATTCAAGTCATGTCAAAGTGTTGTTGTGCTGTGTTTTTTATTTGGCATACACAGAGGATAGTATTGTTGCAAACAAACACAATCCTTTGGGGCCCCTGTGTTAAAAACATCTTCTCTGACTACATGACCCTTTGCATACAATGAATTTAAAGTGTGTGAAATGCTGAAGAAAAATCAACAAACAAAATCTGTTCTTATATGTTTCCTCTTTTGTAGGTGACTGGCAACCAAGTTGACCATAATGTGCGTCTGTGTGTGTGTATGTGTGTGTAGTTGTGGAGACCTCAAGCTGTCATGACTTGTTATGAAACTCAAAGGAATAGAATAATAGAAGACTGACACCACTACAGTATTATGCCTATGCTCTACGTATGTAGCTGGAGCCAGCAGTCGACTAGCTTAGCTTAGCTTAGCTTAGCACAAACACTGGGAACAGGGGGAAACAGCGAGACTGGTTCAGTTCAAAGATGAACGAGTCCATCTGACACAAACTGTTTCGTCACACATTCTGTCTTGTTTGATAGCCGTTTCCACGACTTTCATTTCTCACGGTAAGCTAAGCTAAATACTTGTTTACCGCAGTTTGATATTTGCCATCTAGACATGCAAATGGCATCAATTTTCTCATCTAACTTTTGGCAAGAAAAGTAATGAGTGTATTTCACAAAAGGTTGAACTATTCCTTTAATCTGATGTCAGATGACACAGATGAAAATCACATGTATTTTCAGTCTTTCTTGGTGCTGTAATTTGGCTGTTTATTGTTCTTACTTAGCTTGTTACCCTGCATGTATCAATGTCTATTCCTCAGTCCTCTGATGGAAAGTCCCCACTAACAACCTGACAAACTTGCTTAGAGATATTTATTTTGTTCAGTGTAATTACTTGCCAGGTTTGCTAAAACAAAATAATTTTATCTGTTTATGACATGAGTTCAAATGTAAAGTAAAAATTTGCCAAAGTGTTTCTGGAGTTTCAAATTAACATTTTTGCCTGTTTTTGTCATAGACGCAGTCATATACGAACTTAATGAGAGCCTATATGGTCAGAGTTATATTGCTTTACAAGTTGAATGAGAACATTTAAATATTGTCAAACATATTTAAATGAATTGTAACTACAGAATTAGAGCTTGATTTGAACTTCTGAGACAATTATCTAGCCTGACTACAGCAACCATTTCAAAAAATTAGATTTTGGGGGTGGGTCCTCTTCCTCTTCTCCCTCATGTTACACTGCCATTTTCACAGAAGCCCACAATGGACAAACTGAATCTTTGCAAGTGTTGTGGCCACCATAGGCTTTACTACACACTTGGAAGCCGAGGGATATTCAGTTGGTTGCAATTTTTAACCTCATCACTAGATGCCACTAAAACCTACGCAGTGGTCCTTTGAATATGTTGTCATTGTACTGTTTTCAGGTGAGTGAATGTCAAAAAGGATTTGCAAATGATCGCATTCTGTTTATTTACATTTTACACAGCATCATAACATTTATGGAATCAGGATTATACTCAGGACAGTGCGTTCAGTTTCCTCAAAGTCACCACATGGTCTGAAATACTTGTTTCAAATACTTAACTTTTCCTTTCATTTTTGAAATGACTTTTAAGGACCAAACGGCAGAAAAAAACTGTGCAGAAAGATCATGGCATGTGCTCCACCCCTGCAGGCAGGAAGTGCCGAGCACAAGTCGTCTGTGTGGCTCTGCCCATCAGACACAGGAAGAACAAAGTGCAAACCAGCAATGAAGCCACACCCCTTGTGCAAGGAAGATGGATTGGGTTGTTGAACACCTTGGAGACTGTACAACAACCACATGTAAGATCTGGCCCAGAGTCCTCACTTTCGGGGCTCTTTGACCTACTATTGTTATAGTTGCCATTATATTTCATTAAAAAAATGCATAGGCAATAGAATTAGCAATATTGACCAAAAAAAAGGAATTTCAATCTTTATTTGGGAAACAAAAATTATTTTTTGCACATAATCAGTGATTGTTTTTGATTTGATTTTCGAGTAATTCACCGGCCCAGAGACCAAGACAAACCAGAACCCACAGCCTTGAACCATCAAACACAGCATGGTGCTTTTTCACAGCAAACGAGATCCATTTTTAGATCTTCCTGGCAATGGTGAATACACTCCAGGCAATTTCACTCAAAGGTAAACACATCCATCACATATTAAATAATTTAATAAATATCTCCCATGCAACACATTTCCTGCTTTAATACACAAAAAGTGATCAGATAGCTGTCTTTTTTCCCGGTAATCTATTCAGACAGGCTCTGAAAGCATTCAGATGCACGCCATCAAAATATAATGTAATAATTTATATATAGATAACACAAGAGTGTGTGCGCAAACATACACACACATATTTGGATCATAAAGCAATACAACACTGAGTGTACATATAGAGTCTAATTACATTGTGAGCAGTGGCGATAAATCATTGGAGTCTTAATCACAGCACTACAGCAGAGAAGTCATCAATCACTTATAGCACAACACAACATCAGCCTGTAGCTTCTCCCTGTCCTCTGACAGCCCTGCTGCGTGCCTAACATGGGATGTATCGCTGCGACACATTATCATTAGCACCATCAACACCACTCTGGACGTCCTGACGGAGAGCCATCACATGGCAAATGGATATGAAGATGTATGGGGCCATAAAGATGTCAAACCCTGTTTTCCATGTCAATGCATGTAGAGGAAATCCTCGGAGGTAATACAGGATTTTCTTCTCTGTTTTCCTGAAAGACAGGGAAGCTGGATGAGGACAGACACAAAATATCAGCACGGCAGCACCTCTGAGGGTTTTCTTCCTGGCAGAGTGTCACTTTACTGACAGCCCGCTATGATCAAGTAGTGGTCTTTTCAACTCCGGACTCCTCAATCTCTGCATGAATGTGGTAACTGTAGTTGGTTGTGATGGATGGGAGGGAGAGGGGTCACCTCAAAGGTACGGAGTGACATTCAGAATGTCCCTGCTTAAGGTGAGGGAATGACAGATGGCATTTCAATTGAATCTACAGAAATGTGTCACCAGTGGAAGATGTTTTGACTTCTAGTCCTCTGCTGCCCCACTTCAGATCGAGTGTGCATTCAACAAGACTCACTGCTATGAAGACCTTCAAAATAACGCTTAAGGCGAAACCAATAAAGGTGGAATTGCTTTAACCTTAAGATCTGGCTTCTTTCACAAACATTAATCCTCATTCATCCTATTACTTATTTTTAAGTGTCTTTGGGCTGTTATTTTCCGTCTTTTTGGATTAAATTTCATCACATTTTTTCGGATGTTTCACATGAGAGCATAGCTGAGGTTAAATGAAAGAGGACACGACAGACAGAACAAATAGAGAAAGGGAGAGAGGAGCGCTGAGATGGCAGTCAGTCAGCTATGAAGGACATGGCCGCAGCAGTTATTTTTAGTTATCAGTTTTCAGAGGCTGTCATTCGGAACATCTCATTAAAAGCAGAAAAAAAAATCTTGATACTCCATCAAAGCATTCGAATCACCGAAACTGAGAGCAAAAAAAGCTCTATGTCCTGCTGTGTACGCTCTCTCTCTCTCTCTCTCTCTCACACACACACACACACACACACAAAAAC
>JAQFJA010000012.1:24186617-24203754 GCA_029874485.1 Naso brachycentron | reverse complement strand
TTGTTCCCTCTTCTGTGAACAGAGGTAAAGAGGAAAAGGCAAAGAGAGAAAGAAAAAATGAAGGGAGAGAAAACTGTCAGGGAGAAGGAAAGCAGTGACCCTTCAGGACAAAATGCATGCTCCAATCCAAACAGTGGCAGGCTGTCAGAAAATGGTGTGATAGCAGATTTTATATAAAGGGTTAGATAAAGGTAAAATACAGTCAGCGGAGTTAGAGAACACATGACTGACTTTATTACATTCATCACATCATGTTCCATTTGTTTTGTGTTTTCCCAGAGTTTTTATGGTTATGGTGATCTGTTCAGTGAAACATGGAAGGCCTTTTCAGAGTATGACATCATCCATCTGAAGACCTATGACTCAAAAAGAGTATGTTTATTGTTACTTAAATGTTTTTTATTTTACTATTCTTGCTTGTAAAGTGTGTTAAACCCACACGGGAAATATTGTGTTTGGTGAATGCACAAGCAGCAACAGAGTGTTCTTAATAAAATATATATGAAAGAAACAGTTAAGGTAAAATGATCAACCTTAGCAATCCATCCATCTAAGCACTCAGTGATCTCTGAGAATAGCATGATGACTTAATTGTTCATGCATGCAAAAATTATAAATCCAGTATTTATGAAAGCACTTGTGCATGCTGTATACTTGCTTAATTGATTTTTTTTACACTTGTCCATAGGTTTGTTTCAAAGATGCCTTCTTCTCCCTCCTCCCGAGAATGAGATATGGCCTCTTTTACAACACGCCTCTTGTAAGTTATGCCTCATGTATATATGCATATGTAATTGTGTGTGCAGCCTCTACCCTGATGTACTTGACACATATATTTGCTTTCAGCCAATTACAGTGTCTCTTTCTCTAAACACTGCCTTGTTTGTGTCGGCATTTATCTGTTTTTGTTTCATATATTTTGATTTTATCATTTACTGGAATTTCCTCCCAACATGGGCAGTAATACTTGGTTTAGTCATAAACATGCATCTCAGGTCGTATATATTTATGTGATGTATTCCAAAGCTCGGCAAGTGCTTATGTTATTTAAATGATAATTCCAAGGAGATTACTGTAAAGATGGCACCATGTAAATATGTGTTGTCCTGTGGATCCAGCCTTGAGGTGTGAAATATTGATAGGTCAGCTTCAAGCTGGTGCTTTTGATTGCCCCTGCAGCACATGTTTGTATTCATGTGCTCACATTTACAGCTGTATATGTATGTATGACTTGAGAAATGCATAGGCTCATATGATATTCATTCCAGGGAGTTTAGGGACTATGTTCACAGTTGTCAAATTCGTAGTGTTGCATTTTTTCCTCACGAGCCAGTGTAGTGGACTGGTATGGCCATATTCATTTTGCCTTAAAGTCATTTCAACTCAGAGAGTACACTTCCTAAAATACAAATACTGCTAATCTTTGTTATACAAGTACATGCAACCTGTAACAGAAGAATCATGATGATAATTACCAGTATTTATATTATGTTTTGAATTGAATCAATGAAAAACAAAGAGCTCATGTGAGTGAAACTGACACTGTCTGTGATGTGTTGGTGGCAGATCTCAGACTGCTACAGTGAGGGGATGTTTAGGGCGTTTTCCCAGCATGTCCTGCATCGACTGAACATCCCACAAGATGGGCCAAAGGTAGGAAGAGCATCAAATTAACAAACTTTTTATCAATTGCTTTGCATACACACGCGGTGAAGACAGTCTAGAAACACCTTTATGATCCAACCGGGTAGTAAAGATTGTACATTCTTTTTTGTGAGCATTTATTTATCTCTTTTAACAACTTCTGTGAAAATGATATCGCAATGCAGTGAATGAATAAATATTTCCTTTTTTTATGAGAATTTCCTTCAGTTACACAGACATCATAGTGTTTTACAGATTATTGTCTTACAATGTATCAAGCATTGTGGAATACCTGTATTGTGACACCAGCCTTGTCATGGGCAGCACGTTGTGATAGTATTGTATCAGGAGTGACTGTGTTTTCTACTCTTAATGACCAAACCATCAGAGCCATCTATTGGAAAGAACAATTTCACACTAAATATGTCAAGACTGTCTGTAAGAAATTCTTCTTAGTAGGATTTCAGTTGGAATAAATATATATTTATGTTAAATTTATGTTAAATTTATAAATTTATGTTTTTGGACTTCTGGGTCAAAGACAGCTGTGGTGACTGCCGATGGTGCGCAAAAGGCTCAGGCCAGTCTGGGTCCGGTGAAGGCGTATACATACATGCAAGAGTAAATCAGTCCCCAACAGCACTTTCTAGGTGTGTTAGTTTGGCGTTGAGAAATCCATCCAAGTAGGATTTCAGCTGGAGTAAGGATAAACCGACTTTTTCTGACACCATTTCAATGTACTGATTGTCGGAGTGAGTAAATCACTCATTCTTGGTGAACAACTTCAGGGCTGTTTTTCTTCTTGAGTAACACAGAAATCCTCATGTATTGTAGATGATTTTTCTTGCAATGTATCAAGTTATGAAGAATTCCTGTATTGTGACACCAGCATTATGATGGGCAGCACGTTGTGATAATATGGTGTCAGGAGTTACTGTGATTTCCACTCTTAATGACCAAGCCATCAGAGCCATCTTTTGGACAGAACGATTGTACACTAAATATATCAAGACTGTGGTTTCTGCTTGACAGTTATGATACCATATCTGTCCCTGGTGGTCTAGTGGCTAGGATTCGGCGCTCTCACCGCCGCGGCCCGGGTTCGATTCCCGGTCAGGGAACTCTTTGTTTGATGGTATTTCATACCTCTAGTCAAGGAGACAAATATAGAGTAAGTTCTAATACCAGTAAAACTAGTCCACTGGCCAATATGGCTCCCTAGAAGCTCCTTTCTCACATGAACTGCTGCTCTCAACTTCTCTGGACGTGTTTGTCCATGTGTTAGTATTCCGTTTGATTCTCCGGTCAGGGAATAATAAATATTTTGGCATTTTTTTTCCTGTGTGTCAATCGCATGTGGTTATTGTGGCCCTGGGCTCTACTTAAGAGCCTTACAGGATTGAATCAAGTAAGTCAAGTTTCCTGTGTCTGTGTAAATGTATGTGTTAGCAGCTTGGAGGTAACAACCACTTTTATTTAACCTTCATGTTTGAAGTTAATCAGTGTTGGATCATGTCCCCCAGTTTCTCTGCTTTTGAGTCTTCCACTTCTTGTTTTTCTCTCTGATTGCTATTATGTTTCATTATTACTCATTTTTCGGACCTTAGTTCTTTAATCTTTATACATGCTTCTGTATTCTCAGGTAAATTGTAAATAATCAGGTCGGCGCATGCTGGTACAGATAAAATGAGTCTATTGAAAGATTTCAAATAAACAGAAGATCTTGCTGCATGGCGCACCAACCTTCCAAAACTTACATCAAAGTGTCAAACTAGTCAGTGAAAAATTGGAATGAAAATTTTCTCGCTAAATTGCCTTTTTCTTGCCTCAAATGTTTTCAGAAACATAATCCAATGCATTGTTCAGTGGTATTACAAAGAAGGTTTTGACCCAGCCGCTATGATAAAAACAACCATAACCACGCATCACCTAATTTGCAGTAAACCACGAAGTTTAAGCAACTGGATGAATATCGACTGACGATAGGCTGGTTGGTTTGTTGGAGCCGATATTTTAGTCTATTTTTGACATTTTTTTAGCCAAATTAATGGTCTACCTCCTTGGAATTTTCACTTAAATAATTAACCTGTAAGCACCAAAATTAGGAATGAGCAGAGTCTATGGTTTTCTCGCTGTGATTAGAAAGGAGTCAAGGAGGAGCAGAATTAAGCAGTGCAAAGAAATGCTGAAAGACCGCCTGTGGAGTTGGGCTGTTTGTGCAAGTTGCCTGAACAAGCTGATGAGCAGTGCTGCTCCGCCACTTGCGCCGAAGAGCTGAGAATAACAATAATTATATGTGATGATTGCATATACTGAGAAAATGCAAATTGCATGTAAAACCTAACCCAGATGTTATGTTGGTTGGAAAGACCAAAAGCTCCTTTCTCGCATAAACTCCTATTCTTAACTTCCCTGGACATGTTTCCGCATTTGTGAATGGAGCAGTTCTTACATGAAGTTCAAGATGGATCGTAGTCAAGTCATGTCCTGTGATTGGTTTTCAGACAATGATTTGTTATATTCCTGGTTTACTGGTCGTCCTTTGTGACACCTAACAATGTGTTGCTCTGTATGATCTGCAAATTGTAAATGACTTACCACAGCAGTTCATCTGCTGCTCACGAGCACTGAAAGCGAAACATTGCAGAGCTCTTTGTGAAGACGGCAGCAAGACAGAACTGCAAGTTCTGTTTTGTGTTGACTTCTTTACTAAATCCATATTTTTCATGCAGAAATCCATGTCATACCTGCGTGCTGAGTAGTACAGGCATGAAGCACTTCTCTGATGAGAGAAGAAAACGCTGTACGTGATTAAACACAGGGAATCTCTCAGTGTATGAACAGTGGTGTCTGCACTAGACAGCCTGACTGGGGGTGGGGTGGGGGGGTCAAATGTTTTAACATATTGCCCACCCTATACACCACCACCATCAGCTAAAGCCTTTAGCTGTCCAATGCTAACAAGTGAATGAATACGTAAAGAAATAAATGTGATCAATTACTGTAAGTAGAATCAAACTGAGTCTAAGTGTTGCAACAAGGGCCCCTTCTTTTCCCTTCTGTGCTGACTTTTTAGAGGAATGAATCTCAATTTCTCCATGTGCACAACTGAAGTAAGTTCCTGTAGCCATTTTCTAAAGCAAGGTAGGGATGGTGTCTTCCAGACTTGAATAAGTTTCTTTGCGAGTACCATGCCCATTGTTAGTGCTGTTTGAATATTCAAGGGAAGAATTTAAGAGTCCTCAGAGCATTCAAAAAGAGCCTGTCTCTCTCTGGAGTGATAATCTTGTGATAAACCTCTGGAATAAAAGAAAAAAGAAAAATTCTTGACCAAAAAGGTTTGAAGGTAGAATTTCAATTTAGGGAGCAAGTTCTCTTACTGATCAGGCTTCTTGAAATTAGTAAGCAAAGATCAGTGTGTTATAATAAATTTCATAATAAAGAGCAGAATAAGCAAACATGCCACTCCACTGACTGCAGCCAGACCTCACTGGTTTTCACACTGTGCTGATAAACTCAAGGAATAAGCGCCTCACTGATATCTGTAGCTTTCTACTTTTTGAAAGAGTACATGCAAAAGAACTGTACGTGCTCTCACACTTACACACTGTCACAGCCACGCACTCACCTACTTATTCATCTCCAACATCTATAACTCTGCAGACCTCCTCACAAGTGTTTTATGATCCCAGGTTTGAAGTGCTTGACTGTATCTTTATGGCCACCAAAGGCCGATAACTTTTTCGTTCCTGCGGAGCAGCTCATTGGGTATTCATGGCCTTCGCTGGAAATATGCTAAGAGGCTTTTCAGTCAGACATGGAACTGGTAGTGATAGTAAGCCGGTGACTGAATGAGAGGTCTTCTCGGCCCTGACCCTCTACTCAGCTCCTGCTTTCATCCTTAGATTAATAGCACAGCCAGAGACTCACACTGCTGCTTTCTACTATTGTGTCCTATACATCTGCCTCTGCCGCCTCACTCCCCTACCTCTTCCCTGTCGTAATTTGTTCTGGTCTGATCTTTTCAAACACTTTCTAAAAGTATTTTTTAAATGAAAGAGTTGTGTTGAATGTACCTGCTGCTTTTACCTATGTGTTCATTTGTAATTTGGCTTGTTTATTGTGTTCTGCCAGTTGAACAGGTTATAAGTTGCTATTTGTGTCAGTACTTTGTTTTAAGGATGAAGTTGTAGTACCAATTACCTCAAACTACAAAAGCCTCAGTTCTCTTTCAGAACACAGGGTGGCAGTAGAAGAACATAGAAAAAGAAGCATCTCAGTCCACATTGTATTAACTAAGAAGAGCAGCCCATCAGAGAGAAAAAAGCTTTAATTCCACATAAAATCAAAACTTTTTGATGTGTTTTGAGCGAATGTGTCCTATCCTCTGTCCTGAGACACTATCAGTCACAGCTTTTTGTTAGTTTGAATTAGCAGCATGTTTTCGCAGCCGCCTATCTTTTCTGTCCTTGGTTGATTGATTATTGGGTGCATTGCTGTTTTCAGGAGGGGCATGTTCGTGTCACCCTGCTGGCACGCAGCACAGAATACAGAAGGATATTAAACCAAGTGGAGGTGAGTCCAGCTTCACCCTCCCTTCTTGCCCTCCCTCCTTATTTCTGTCTCTTACTTTCTGTCTCGCTGCCCCCCCATCCTGTTCTGCAGCCTGTCCTCCCTTTTCTGTCTTTCTCTTTCCCTCTCTTTGTCTCCTTTCTCCTCTTGCTCTGTACAGCTTTTGCACACTCCAGCAGCTCCTCCTTTCCTCCATTGATTTAGTGCCCGCATCTCTTAAGTGCCTATTTAAAATCTTATTTGCCATAAACAGTACATAAAAAAGGCTTGTGATTTATACGGTTGCTGCCGATTTTAGTTTGCTCTCTCATTGATCAGAGAACACGCACTTCTGTTGTTGTTACAGCTGGTAAATGCCCTCAAGACTGTGCCTTTACTGGAGGTCAATGTGGTGGACTACAAATACAAGTGAGTTATAGAATGTTAGCCACATTAATACCGGAGCTTCTCAGTGTTACGTAGCAGTGATCAGGGATGTACAGTGTTCCCCACAGAATCGGAATTTAATTGTGGCGGAGGTTCTGGGAGGCGGGGTCATGGTTGACAGGTAGCATGATGAAAGAAACAAGCTTTATATTTACTCGATCAACACTTTATTAATTTTGAGCCTCACTACCTGTACTTTAACAAAATGGTAGTTGCCAGTATGGATAGTAACAATTTTTTTTTACATGTAATGAATAAGAAAAATTCAGGTGATCTGAATGGGTTCAACCAGGCTGGTGTCACATCTGTTTGCAAAACAAAATACTTTCCAGTACTCATCTGGATGAAGGAGCAAACATTAAGCGTCAGAGTATAAAATTAACCTTAATGCTTATCCATTGACATGTGCAGTCAATATTGACAACAGCTAAGTGACCAAAAAGAGGTCACAGACAGCTGATCAGCGCGAGTGTAGCCGTTAGCTGCATTAGCTGGTGCTGTTAGTGCAGTGCTATGATTAAGCTGTTAAGTCTTCGACTTTTAAGAATGCATCTGGGTTAACGGCTTTGCTCATGTTGAGCTGCTACCAACTTATTGTCAGCTCAAACACGTTTGCATCTAAGTCTCTTCAGTTTAGCAGCTAATGTTATTTTACATCCAAAGTCCCTTTTACTCTTCTTCGCTAGTTTTATTGACGGACTAAAAGCCATATTGCCACCCGGTGTGTCGGTGTATTTAACAGCATGCTATATACCGCTGCACTGTCTGAATGCGAAACTCCGCAAACATAAAATCCATATGTGGCGCACCTTGTTGATATAATGGCGGCCCGCCACAAATGAATGTGTGGGAAACACTGAAGTGTACAGTGCTGTTTGAGAATAAAAACAGTGTAAAGCTTTTTAAACTGTGTAATAGTGACAGCGCTCACACAATGAAGATGATTGATGTGTGACTTCCTGTCTGTCTTTCGAGGGATGTTCCCTTCCTGGTGCAGCTGAGGATCACCCACAACTCTGACATCTTTATAGGGATGCATGGGGCCGGCCTCACACACCTCCTCTTCCTCCCTGACTGGGCTGTCATCTTTGAGCTGTGAGTGACACCTTTTGTCTGTATATGGGTGTGCATACGTGTGTGTGTGTGTGAGAGAGAGTGACAGAGAAGGGAGCAGGGAGAGCGATGGGTCTGGCTGGGTGCTACACCCGAAGTGCCCCTCAGACACTTGGTGTATGACTGTGAAGTACTGTCTAATTAACCAGACATTCATCACACCTGGCCACCCTGGGTTGAGGAGCTGATTGCAATGTGTGTGCGCGTGCATGAGCATGTGTCGGAGTGTTCTGTGTGTATTTTGGTGAGTGACACAGAACCACAGTGTGTACAGTGAGAAAGAGAGAGAGAGAGAAAGACTGAGCAAGAAAGAGTGAATGTGAGGCAGACCAAGGAGAGCAAGAGATAAAGTGTCTGCATCTGTCCCTCCCAGATATAATTGTCAGGATGAGAGCTGCTATCAAGATTTGGCTCGGCTGCGGGGCATTCGATACGTGACTTGGCAGAAAATGGACAAAGTGCTCCCACAGGACAAGGTAGGGGAAACTCCCGTACCAGCCATTAGCTCCGTGACACCTCGGTGCGAGCTTTCTCAATTCATCTCATCTATCTGCCATACGTGCACACACTGAACAATCTCATGCACACGTTTCATTTTATGCAATTACGGGTACAGCTGAACTAACAGGCAGACTTCATTTCTCTTCTGTCATCTGATCCAAACGCCTGTGTTCTTGTGCCTTTGTTGTGTTTGCGTATGCTTTTAATATTCTCCATCACTTCGCAGGGTCACCATCCAAAGCTTGGGGACCATCCGAAGTTTACCAACTACTCCTTTGATGTCGAGGAATTCATGCACCTTGTGCTGGAGGCAGCTGATTACGTCACACACCATCCCAAATGGCAGCGCCGAACCCTTCATGATGAACTTTAGAGCGGCTGTGTTTGGGACTTCTGGCTGCTGAAAAACTTTTAACACTCACCTGCCATTTGTTTTTGTGATTTAAAGACCTCTGCACAATAGCAGGGTATTTTACCTCATCTTCTGCCTGCTCCTTTAGAAAGTCTGGATGGGGGGAAGCAGTATGGCAAGTGGTTCGGGACTGAATAGCTTCCACCAGCTCCATTAGTATCAAATCAGTTAAAGGAGGGGGCGTGTGCAGTCAAAGCAGCTGGAGAGCGATAAGATGTGTCCTATGGTTCTTCATTACCTTCACTGCGTCTGCTTCATTCCACGCCAACAAAGTTAGCTAATGAGCAGCTGTTGCGGCGTCACTTCACACGCAACATCTTGTCACATTTGATTAGAGTCACCTTGATGCGAGCCACTTCAGAGCTGTTGACAATCAACGCTGGCGATTCTGAGCGCATCCCACATATGTGTGTAATATTCTATGACGTGCAGCGTTCACATGCTGGATTTACACATGTAGTTGCCGGCTGGGACGTCTTTTGCAGGTGGTTTGATGTGTGAATTTATGTGGTTTTCAGTTATATTCATCACAAACACTGATAAGAAGGAATAATAGACGGAAGGTAACGCACTCTGATTGCCAAAAGGAGTTTGCTTTTACATCAGTATGAACATTTGTATGTAAACAAGTACAACAATACCTAAAAACACTCTAATAGTCAATACTGTAAAACACATTGAAATATTTATTAAGAAAATGCAACACTCCATTGTTTCCTGCAACATAATGAAAATAATGTTAGCAAAAAGATCTGGCAAGCTTTTGAAATACGCCTTTTAATCTTCTTGTCTATGTACAGTTTACAATAACATTTAATATTTCAACATGTGTGTCTTGTTAGTTTGGCGGAATACTCCACTGATGTTGATGTCCATTTTTATGAATTCTTTTGCATAAATGTGCTGTCGGCGAGGTGAAATGATGCGGGTGCTGCTGTCTGACACCTTTCCTTAAGCCTTTTGACTGCTGTTAGTTTTACATTTTTATCTTACATTACTCTAAAACAGAATGAGCACAATTTGCTTGCAGTCTGATGCAATGCACAGCAGTATTTTGAGCACTCAGCAGATATTCATGTTTCTGGGCCTCACTGTGAGCTTGATATTTTATTTATCGATAAAAACCATGTTGAACGTGGCCAAAGCCTCCTGTGGTCTGGTTTTTGCTTGACTCGTAGACAATTTCATTTTTAAAAGCTGTATAATACTTTGAAATAAACAATCCTCACAAATGCGGAAACATGTCCTTCTGTCTGTGTGGGCTATATGAGACATGAGATATATGATTCATCTTAATGTAATCAGTCATCTTTTGAAGTCTGACCTTGGAGGGGGAAAAACTAAAGCCTTTGTATTTCCACTTCTTGCTGATATCAGACCGCTCTTTGCTGCGACTTTCATTATTTCAGTGAGTCCACGTCTAAGGAGGGAAAGGGCTCCTCGCAAAAGGGCACTAGTTCAGTTTTTACTGTCACCACAATAAATCTGGATGACCTCAAAAGCAGCCAAAGATAACAGTGACGCCTCATAGCCACAGGGAGGCAGTATAGGACCACACATGAGACCAAATCGTCACCCTGCGCTGTGTGTGATCGTCCCTGACAGACCTGTTCCAAACAGAATTGGAGGGGGAACAATTTAGTCACAAATTTATCCTATTGGCCATTAGAAGGCAATCTTTGTTTGAATCTAATTGCTCCAAAATGAAAAGTTTGATGCGCGCAGTCCTGCTGCCCGCGTTTTGCGGATGTTGTTTCTGAACTTTCTAGGTATTGACAGACACCGGGCCTGTCTGGGATGGACACTATTTATGGCTCTGCTCGGGTTACTGCCAGTGACCTCGTAAAGAAATGAAGAATCTCTATGCAGGGTGGAGGATCAAAAGCAGAGGAACCAAGATGTCTGTTCTCATTAACCTTCATGGCAGCTCCAAATCGATGACCAAGTCTTGATTCTTCGCGCAAAGCCTGCATGCTGATGTGTCCGAAATGGAGCATTTGAGTGGAAGAGAAGACGTCAGAATGTGAGACACACACTGGATCTCCTTTAGATTTAAAGTATGAAACGCGAGGAAAAGCGAAAGCTTCTCTCCTAGCAGTGCGCGCACGGTGTAACCCCATTAGTAGCTGGAGCGCACCGCATGTGCACTTCTGTCTGTAATTATTCTCTCACCTGTCGTTACTGAGCACACCCCACATTTCCTGCCTCAGGCCGCTGGACCTTCACAACCCAGATTTCATAAACAGGCGTGTTTGAGTGGCCTTCTTTTGTCGTGCTCGAAGCAATCGTATAGAAATGTTAAATCACATCTCTGTCGCCCTTAATTCAGGCCTCGCAGAGTGAAGAAATGGACTTTAGATGCATCAGGAGGAGGAGAGCGATTGCGAGCAAAAACTGAGGGTTAATCACTGAGGTGAAGCTTTGGGTAAGATCACTCCCACGTGAGATATCTACCTGTATGTTTGACTGTTAGTTTCCTGTTTTCATGTGACGTTTATCCACATCAGCGCACGTGGGCTATTCTGAACTTTCTGCTCCATTACGCTGTCTTGGTTTCTTTAATTTTTGCCCGGAGCTGGTGTTACAGCCATTTATCTTTATTTTTTACAAAACGACTATTAGCATAAACTAATTTATCTCAAAAGACAAACATTTCTCACCGCTGCGCTCAGACAAATCAATCGCATTCCGCTCATCTTACCTTGGCCACTTTTCCAGGCGTCCCCCACACCAGGAAAACAGTGTCTTTGAGAGGGATTAATGCAGGAATATCGATTGAGGAGGAAGAAATATTCCTCAAGTTATGACCAGATATTCCCTTAATGTTTGTCTCCCCTGGGCGATGATTATTGGGGAATAATCGTATGACCTTTCTTATCTGATACATGACACGCTAAGAGAACTTCAGCCTTTACTCTCGCCTCTAATAGCTGTCAGGAGAATTCTGCAGCCTTTATTTTATCATTCCTGTTTACGACTGAAACCGAAAATACGCACAATAAAACATGTTAATTAAAGTCAATGCTTTGCAACAACAATCAAAATTTGATGAAGATCGAAAAGTTCCCACCAACAGTCTGACGTGTTTGCATCACATGATGTGGTACCTTTTATACTATCTGGCCCCTCTGAGGAAGGATAGATGAGATTAGTGCTTTGGGCTGTTGCATCCATTAGCTGCCTCACTTTAAGATAAAAGGCCTCCCATCCATTGCGACACACAGGTTCAGCACTGTAGACAGACACAAGCACTCGCCGGTGGAGACAGGATATATTATGTTTGATCAACTCGCTGATGTTCATTTATACTTTACACAGTTAAACCACTTTTGTCTGTTTTGTCTGCGACGTGTCTTGGCCACTAGGCAGCAAAGTAAACGCAAAGAAAAACACAGTGACGAGACAGTTTGGAGCTGTCCAGCGTCCTGAATTTAAATGCGGCGCGCCTGGCTCTGTCCATGGTGCTGATTATTTATTTATTTATTTATTTTTTACTTCAATTTGATTTTTTAAAAATCTGAATCCTGCAAAAGGGTTGCATGTGTCTCACTCCTGGCGCACCCACATCAGTGACTAATCTTTTCTTTGCCTAGTCAGACAGATCGATTTGTAATAGATTAGAGGCTAAATTAATCGGTTGTAAATCACACGCAGCACTTTCTCGCCCATGCACAGGTGGAAAAGTGGACATATTTTGGGGCCGAGGACGGAGCAGATACAGAATGTTTGAGATTGCTGCAAAGATGAATGCCAGTGCTCCATGTTGTTGGCCCGAAACTCATTACATTTCACGGTGTGTGGCCCTTTTCCTTGCTTAGATAAGTTTAAAGCGCGTATCTCGAAACTGCCCCCAACTGAACAGCCTCCACCGGCACAGGGCTCACCGGATGGCCCAGCAGTGCTGGAATCAAGAAAACAAGGAAGACATCTGAATGTATCGGATGCTCATCAGCTTGGGTCGTTAGCAGACATCGACCTCCTCTAAGTTTTAACGACTGCAAATACAGCGCGAGGCAATCAATCGCCATCAACACACTAGAATATTCTAGGGATGGAATAATTGATAGGCTGTCTCCTGGTGCGTAACGGAGAAGCGGCGGTCATTAAATTCTGTTTAACGTCTCGCTGCTGGGGGTGGTGGTGGTGGTGGGGGGGGTATGGCCGAGCACACAAGGACACAACCATGTGTTGATGTACACACACACCATCTGTAACATGATCGAAATATAGAGGCGAGGTGGACTTTTATGTGATGAGGAAGGTTCATGGAGTCACGCAGCTGTCAGTCAGGACTGTCAGACCCCTCCTCAAATCAACCCAGACGCACGCACACTCACACACTAACAAACGCACAAGGTATACACAGGTAATAAACGGTGTGAATGGAAGAGTGAGGTGTGACCTTCAGCCAGACTCCTACCAATTTTAGGAAAAATCTTCTCAGAGACCTTGTACTTACTCATCTTACTCTTCTTACGGGGTGAGAACGTCCCATGTAAAATGTATGACAGCCTTAAACAGTGCATGTCAAGGTGTACATCCCGCTGCTGGGTCTGAATCCATCTTTTCCTGTTAAAACGAGAAAACTTGTGCAACTTATTGAAATGCAAATCTGTTAAATCAGACTATTAAAAGTGGGAATGTAGGCCTACGTCACGGTGACCAAAAATGACACACGTGCCGATTCTCTCCTTGGACGGCACAGAATTTGCCCCCTTCCCCTCCACCCGAACAGTCCAAGCTACTTGTAAACTACATGACATCAGTGAGCAAGGGCGGGTGTGCTTGGGAGCTGGTGAACTGGGCGGGCGCTGTTGCACGTGTTCTGAATGGGGAAGACGGGCTCGCATCGCATTTCTCATGTCCAATCGATCCCTGCTCGGGAGGAGCGACGGGAGCGCAACTATCACTCCTGCATCACTATACCATCACTCTCATCAGCATCTCACCGGCGACTATAACGCCTCTGTGTGGCAGTCACGCGCAGGGGGATGAACTTGTGTGGAGTGTTCGCCAAAAACATCAGCCCGGTGTCTCCTTGGGGGAATTACGCACTTCTTATGACTTTCTCCTCACTGTGGTTTTGAGATGGGACGCGGTGATATTATGGCAGGCTGGAACGCATCGCTGTTACGCGTGCCCTGCCGTCTCACCCGGCTCCGGAGGGCTGGTGCTCTGGCGTGGCAGTAGCCCCACTCTCCCTTGCCTCCGTGTGCTTGTGCGCGGGCTCCGAGAGCTGGACAGGAGGCTCAAAGGAATTGCCTCGTTCAGTGGAAAACAAAATCAGTGGAGTTGAAGCAGAAAGTGGCAAAGCGCGCTACTACTTTGCCTGGATTCTTTACAGTTCCCTGTGATCATGTCATCGACTTTATAGATTTGGGTAAGGTGGTGTTTTTATTCAGATTCAATTAACATGTTCACATTTTCTCCCCCCTTGTCTTCTCGTGGCGCAATAGGCTAATGGATCGAGGATGGGGTCAGAGGGGGACTTTGGCTGTAGAGATGTGGAACATTTCTTTCCATGGGCAGCGGGGAGAGACGGGGTGGTGACTGGCTGACTGTCTCACTGAGTGCCTGGCGAGCTGAAAGCAACTTTGATGTTCTTGGCTCAGAGCGCAGCGAACACGTTTATGCTGAGGAGCGATTTCTTTAAAGAACAGCAGGCTCTCCAACGAAAACCTCCTTGATCTCCAGGTGACTCCTCTCCCCCTCGGTTCGTGATTGCCATGCGTAAAAATGGAACACATGATGAGCCGATTCAAACGGCCGTCAATTCCGCTGACCATGTGTAGCGCGTGCTGTCGGCGATGGCAGGAGAGATTGAGGTGAGATTGATGCAGTGTTCCGCCGCTGTGAGGTTAAATAAGCGATCGGTCGGAGCTCGGCGCTGCTTAGTACCTATTGAGTGATCTGCGAGGCTGATCCGCTGACCGGGCTCTTTTCACGCGCCTTTCTAATCGTTTTGTATGGATCGTGATCGGTGGGGAATAGAGAGGAGAGCGCGCGGGGCTCAGACATATGGGAGAGAAATGAGGTGCCGCCGGGTTCTCCGGGCAGATAGCGCACGGATGCTGGGAGGTGTGTTGCAGAAGCGAATGGGCACACTCTATTGGGTGCACGCGCACACACTCAGCACGCACACACACACTCTCTCTCTCTCTCTTGCGCACACACACAAACTGATAGGGGAAAATTACTTGGTGCATGTTAATGGGCGCAGTAATGAGACCCAGCCCCTATCGTGTTGTAATTGTTAGTCATCCTTGTCTCCACCCCTCCCTCCCTCCCTCCCTCCGCCATCCCCTCCTCCCCTCCCTCCCCCTTTGCTTATATCTCACGCCGTCCCGCTGCTCAGGTCCGCAATTTGTACTGTATTGAAAGAGTGTAATTATTTCCCCATTGTTTTTAGCGCGCGGCACTGGCACTCCACAGAAAGTGGTGTCATTAGTGTGACAGGGCGGACAGGAGAGGAGAGAGAGAGGAAGAGGAGGGCCTGCTGAAGAGGATCAGTCCAGGGACTTAATGCTCATTGACAGTCACATTAACACAGGAGCAGCACTCTTAATCCTGGGGAGATTACTGTCTCCAACCTGACCCCCTGTCACCTAACCGTCCTACACACACACACACACACACACACACACGCACACACACGAGGATGCCACTCTGATGTCTTGCTGTGCTGCTTTTCCTCTCCGCAGTGGATGACTTCTCCTCTATCTTTGTCACCCTTTTCCATCTCCACACACACTCCCTGCCTCCCACTGCACCTTTCACACAAACACACACACATTGACACACACAAAAACACAAAATCCCACACTTAGCAATTACTGCTCTCACCAGGCTCACTCTCATCTGGACCCTTCCCCTTCGCCTCCCCCTTCCTCCTAAAGTAACTCCCAGCGGTGGGACAACCGGCGTCCTCAGAGGGCCGTTCGACTCTGCATGTCTCAACAGCCTCCTATCTCCTTACCCCACAGAGGGCCGTTCAGGATGACTGCCTGGGAATGAGGGCGAATGCATTGTGTGCATTTGTGATTGTGCATGAGGACACGGCTAAACAGAGAGGCGACGGACGGCAGCGAGGAGAAGGGAGAGCAAGGGAGGCGAGAGAAATGAGCTGGAGAGACAGAAAAAATATTTGTGAGAGATGAGGCGAGGGAAGGAGATAGTGTGCGTGTATGTAAGAGTGTGTGCGTATGTGTGTGTGTGTGTGTGTGTGAAAGGGAGAAAGAGACAGCCTGTGAGATGACCTGTGTGTTTGTGTGTGTGTATGCGTCTGTGTGCAAGTAATAGAAGGAACTCTGCACAATGGGATCTTGTGAATCTGTGTATGCTTGTCCATGTGTGACGAGGAGAAAGCGCTATGAGATGATGAGGGTGTGTGTGTGTGTGTGTGTGTGTGTGAGGCACTCCTGATGATATGCTAGATGAATAAGCAGGGATCAGGCATGTAGGACTGGTGAGGTGACAACAGCACAACAGATTGGAGTTCACCTCCACACACTCCCGCACCAACATTAACAGATTGACTGTGATGAATGGATACTCTCCGACTGAGAGGAGGAGGAAGAGAGAAGCGGCATTCTATCCTGTCATATGCAGAAAGATGCAGAAAGGCCTCTCATGTGTCACGCTGTCCTGCACAGCTTTTAATTTGGGGCAAGTTCTTGGTGTCGGAGCACATAAAGAGGTGTCATGCAGAAGCAATGGTCAATACCTCCTTCGCTCACCCTCATGAAATCAGGTTCAGAGAAAACACACACCAGGGGACAGATGTCTCTTCTCAAACAGTAGATCCACGACTCTAATGGAGGACAGAGAGATATTAGATCAGTGAGTGTGAGCGCGGCTTGTATCTGTTTCTTGTTTAAACCACAAAACCACAGCTGGACAGAGGTCACGACCCATGGTTTGAAAAAAAGGGGCAAATTCAGATGTTGCTGACTGACCAGATTGGAATGTGATACCTCGGTAACAGCATGCGGTGACTCAGATGAGACAGACTAAGTTTAGGCCTCCGTTAATAATATGGCAGCTAAATTACTATAAGATATAATTGTTCAAAAGAATCCCATTGGGTGAAAGAAAAGCACTGTGCCCTCTTCCTGTAGCAGCACTTTGACGCATACCTTCTCGCATGTTGTAGAGGCTATTTCGCTCTGCAGTCTGAGTTTACTAATTCAGGATGAGAGAGTCTATGTAGGAAAAAGAAACTTAGTAATCAATTGTAATAATTTAATCACTTAATACGACAAAGAAATCAGGATAATTAAAATTTTCATTTATCTAAATAATTAAAAAAAAAATAAATTTCTACTTATTATTTTTAATCTATTTTATCACATTTTGAATAATTTTCATAATATTTACCACCCTTACCAAGCAGTAATTTAAAAGCAGCTAAAGAAGATCTAACTAAAGTATTAAATTGGAGTTTTGTTTTTTTTTTTTTTAAATTAGAAA
>JAQFJA010000012.1:24145394-24155828 GCA_029874485.1 Naso brachycentron | reverse complement strand
CACTCCAGGATCACTGAGTGGAACAGTTACAATGCCTTAGGGTATCCATACCTCTGGGTCCATCCACCCATTTTTTTTGTGTGTGTGTGTGTGTGTGTGTGTGTGTGTGTCTGTGAAGGTACATCATATTCTCTTTAAATATTAATGACCTGGGAGCGAGGGCACGGGACAGCTTGTGATTGTGCTTTTATGCCTGACATTCAGTGCACAGTGGGGGCTGCATCCATGTACACGCACAAAACACACAAAGGCATCTATATGTGCACAACAGGAGCGCACACACGTTAATGCACAAACACAGATGCAAAGTAAAAGTAAACTCCCTGTTGCAGTTTGTGTTGCTTCATTGAGTGAGTTCAGGCAGTTCCTTTGTGAAGTATTAATGGACAAACACTCAAACGGACATGTGCCTGAGTGCACATATTGTATGAGTATGCTGTGTATTCCGTTCAACAAGATGAATGATACAGTGGGATATATATATTCACAGATTTTATTGGAATATCAAAAACTAATCTTTTATTCTTTATCATGTGTCTTCAGTGACTTGAGATAAAGGAAGTACCTTTGATCTTCCTTTCCTTTCCTTTTGCTTTTGGTGTAATAGTTTACTTGCAAATTCTTTTATTATTTTCTTTTATATTTATTTTTTGTTGGCTTCCTTATGCAGTTTCTATCAAATTTTCATTTGTTGTGTTTGCTTTTATTATCTTTAAATCTTAATCTAAATCTTGATTTATAATGTATTTCATATGCCTCTGTAAAGCAATAATAATAATAATAATAATAATAATAATAATAATAATACATTTTATTTGTAAAGCACTTTACATTTGAAACAAATCTCTAAGTGCTACAGGTGAGAGCATCAAAAAAAGACAGACAAAGCAATTTATCAATGGACAGATAAAAGCATTTGGCATCATTAAAAGATAAAGGCATTTAGCGTCACTATTAAAGACAGATAAAAGCAGCTCCTCTTGAGCAACTAGCTTAAGAGCAACACACATACGTACATCAAAGGCATGGTAGATTAAAAGTCATAACTTCTGCTATAGAGGAATGTTTTAAGTCTCTTTTTGAAACTCTCAGTAGTCTGTGGTGCCCTCAGATGGTCATGGAATGCATTTCACAGATGTGGGGTGGCGGAGAAGAAGGCCTTACCCCTGTCATGTGGGACTTAGTCCTGGGGGGGATGGAGACAGTTTGAGTTTAGTAGCGGAGAGATCATGTGGAGGTCTGTAGAGTGAGTAGTTCTTTCAGGTGTGTGTGGGGGGGGGCATTGCCATGAGTGCACTGGTGTGTGAGGAGGGAGACTTTGTACTCAGTCCCGGCAGAGACGGGAAGCCAGCGAAGGGAACGGAGGATGGGTGTAATGTGCTCATACTTTCGCACTCATAGCTCTGACCCTAGCAGAAGGTATTTATACTGTGTGTGATTTGATAAAATTAAGATAATTTTCCTTCACTTCAATAAACGCTATGTGTGAAGTTTGAAGTTTTTCCATGGGTGGTCTTCTGTTCCTAATTAGCACCAGTAAAACACCTGTGGAGGTTCTTAAAGTGTTAATTGGCCTTTAACAAGTCATTGCACACATAAAGATGCAGGTGCATATTTCATTATAGGAGTCAAAATGTATCTATGAATTAACATAGGGATGAGGGGACCTGCAGTTTCCACTTTGTCCACTTGATGTCACAAACATTACAATGACAGTTCAGGCGGCATTGCAGGGAGAAACGAACAGAGGCTGTGTTGGGTGAAGGCTCATCCAGCTGGCGACAACTTCCTGGCAAACTCAAAAATGAAAAGCTGTAAGCACAACAGGCATGAGGATGAGTGACATTTATCAGGTGTGTGTTAGATTGACGTTTTGTGATCAGTGGGAGGAGAGAAAGAGCTGTAGGCAGCCTCGTAGCATGAAACCTCCACAGACCTTATTTAGAGAACCCCAGAGACTAGGCGAGAACCAGGGGAATAACATAGCCTCAGTCCCTTGTGTTGCCTAATCACCTGCACCTTAAGCAAAGCACGGTCTAGACGTTTGCCCTCAGCTCAGACCGCGTTGGAAGTTTGAGAGAGAACTTAAAAGGGAGGCATTTTGGGTGCAGATTCCATTGTAATGAGCTGATGAAACGTATGCCTGAGCTGTAAACCTTTTTTAATTGGCACGTGCACCTTTGGTGAAAATAAATGCAGGCTGTTAATGAGACTGATGCAATTAAAGGGGTAAGCCTGAGAGATATTCCACGTTTTTCCTGGAGAATATGCATCCTCTTTCTATTTCAAGTGCTTGGCGATGATTCATTTTCACACTTGTTGAATATTCAAGTGAAAATTTTACAGGGGGGTGAGTGCAGAGAAAATGAAACTGTCAGCGTCAAATTAGTGCCGTCATTTTAAAAGCAGCTGAGCTGATACTGCCTTCCAAGTCTTTACTGCTCTTCAAGGGGGCCTGTGTGGCTGTGAATTAAACAACCTGTGTACAGGAGTTGTGACAAAGTGTTGATGGGAAGAAGTGGTAAATTGTCAAATGTGTAGCACAACATTTGTGGGAAATGTGCTTATTGGTTTCTATTAGAAGATTGTTAACGCTCTTATGTCTGTGTGTAAATATTAAGCTTTCGTCAGTAGCAACCTTTAGCTTAGCAAAAATAAGCTATTGTAAACAATGGAAAATCAAACTTCTACCCCCTCTAAGGTTCACACATAAACATGTTTTGACTTGAAGTGTAATAAAAACAAACTGCAGTTTAACAGGGGCTTATGTTTTGGCTTAAAACCACACTTTCTTGTTTTTACACTTCTGTTTTTTTGTAGGGATTACAAGATATTACAAGATATTGTAACGTCCGGACTTGGCCCACCCCGAAGAGCCAAGGGTCAAAACCACAAGTGGCGAGTAAACTGGGATGCAAAACTTCTTATATTACAGACAGCTGCAGTTTCCATTCAGCTAAAGGGCCAGATTTGCTAGCAAGTGGACATGCAGCTGTTTTGAGGTGTTACAATATAATAAGATACAATGTGTCAATCAATGAGCTTTAGAAGTGCTGGTTAGTGTGCTTTGTTATTTTTTGCACAAAGCCAAGCTTACTATCTGTTTTCAGTCTTTGTGCTAAGCTAAACTAATCGTCTTCCGGTGGTGACTTCACATTTACCTTTCATTGAGTTTTGACTTTTCTCTCTAACTCTTGGTAAGGATGCAAGTAAGTGTACGTTTCTAAAGGTTTGAGTGGAAATCAAATGTTATACATCATCTTGAATGTAACATGTGTAGGTAATTATATTTAAATTATACAATGAACAAGAATAATATGGATGAACCAGAAGAAGAAGCATACACACACAAAAAAACCTGACCTATAAAAACGTTATGGAAAATAATCAGTATTTCAATGTCAATAATCTCTCTGTTGTGCGGCATATTGCTTTTATTTAAGCCCAATCTCAATGGAAAAACTTATGATTTAACTTGACACTATTAAACATACCTTAGGATAAGGCAATGGTAAAGTCAAACAAATCCATTAATTTTTCACTTCAACATAATTAAACGTACACTGAACATGAGATTACACTTCAAAATCCTCACAAATACTTAATGCATAAGTTAACACTTTCAACGATTCTCATACAACAACTTGTAAACAAGCTGGCGTAAATTAGCCATTTTTGAGTGGGAGTTTTGTATTGCGTTTACCGCGATTGTCGTGGAAAACAACAAACACATTAATGTCAATCTAGTGGGAGTTTTAGAGTTAACAAAGCACCATAGACAACAGAGGAACTGACCACTGAGTAGTTTCAATTAAGTTTGAACGTGAATGCCCTCACAAACGCTGACATGCCGTGTCTGCCAGTGTGAGTGACAGGAGAAGGAGAATGTGACCTTGTGAACCGGATGCCTATATTTGGTGGGTTAAGCTTTGATTTGATGACTCATTTAGCAGAAGTAAATTGAAATAGTGGAAAATTCTAAAAATGATATCACTAAATATTCAACAAATATCAAAAATTAAAATAGAATTATTATTATGAAGGTTCAGCAAAGGTCACTCCTCAGACAGCAGACAGGCTGGATGGCTTAAATAATCTGGGTTACTAGAATGTCATGTCGGTCATACATCAGTAGCAGACATTGAAGGGATCACAGCTACAGGTTGAATCAAGCTAGCAGCCGCAGCCAGCCTCTGCACGTCATTTCAGCAGGGCTCAGAAAAAATATGATCGCAGAGATGATGATCTCAGAATGAACTACTGCACACACACTAAGTGCCTCTGTAATCTTTTTATCATTGACCTGTTGAGACCTGTCTGCGAGTGCTGTCCAACATCTGTATTATCCATGACATCTCAGGCCTCGTACCGACTCCTGTTAATTCTCTGAGATGACAGGCAGGTGCTTCTGTGTCACGCCGGGCCCGCCCTCCCACTATAGCATGAGATAAGCTGCAGGGAACGCTAAGTCCATAATAGCACTCAGAGGCCATGCCCATTAGCTCTAAATAATACTCTTGCAGTGCAAAGCACCGTCGTCCACACCATAATGGTCGCATTAACGAGCATTACACAGCCATTGGTTTTTAGAACCGCTTACTGCCACTGAGCTCATGCATCATAACAATGTGTTTGACATTACACTCCTTGATAGCTGTGAGACTTCTTTTGTGGTGACTTGGCAACTTGGCATTGGCTCTTCTCTACTTCCTACATGTCTTCCTGTCTCTGCATTTGCGATGCTTGTTTTCCACTCGGCTTCAGCCCATTACTAACCTTCTCTGTTTCCTTCCCTTTGTTTAATCTGCTCCCCTCTCTGTTGGACTCAGTGATAGCCATCCTCAAAGAGCCTCTTTCCTCCCCACTCTTCTCTCTCTGCATCTCCCAGTTCCCCTCACTGCTCATTTCCACACTACAGAGATGTTTTCTTTGTGAACACCTTTTATTTAGCCTTGTCTTCCTCCCTCTCTCTCCTTCTTCCCTCGCTCTCTCTCAGTTGCTGTGTTTTCGCCTTGCATGCTTGAGAGCATTTGTCCGTGTTCTTTTGCATTATGCAGTTGAAAGCCCATTTTCCTGCTGATATCTCCTCTCTTTGTTGGAAACAATAGCCACTAAAGATTTTATCATTATTATTATTATTATTTTAACTAAAAAACATGAATCCACCAATTTAATGAAGCTGGAGAAATGGGTACAATCTTTTATCCCTGCCTGCGCACTTGAGGCAGAGGGATAGATGGATGATGAGTTAGGAGAGAGGGAACAGTTATTCTCAGCCGTCGAGATGTCTTCTGTCTAGACAGTGGGTCAGATGATCAGGGGGATTTGAGTGTCAGCTGCTAAGAGATGGGAAATCTTTGGATTGTGACACTGGATTAACTGTAAATCTGGCCAAATTCTCAAGCCATGTTCTTTCTGTTTTCTTGCTCATAGATACAAATGATCATCTCAAAAAAATGAAAAACAAAATCAAACTGTAGAAGACCGTTTCCATACTTTGTTTTGTCACCTTTCAGGCATGAATGCAAGCCATGTCTCATTGCTTATATCCACTTAAGGACCTTGTGTGACGGTGAAATCTTGTGTCATATTTCCCCTGTTCTGTCTACTTTATTTTTTTATATTTCGATCCCAAGGATGCCAGACTAACCCACTTTGCACCGGCTTTAAGATCCCATGTTGAGGGATTACATTAATCTGATTAAAATTAAAAAAAGGTAACTGTTATACATTTTAGCTCCTGTGAAAATCACAGTAATCATATTACAGATAGAAAACACATGACTGCTCAGAGATACCGGAGGTTTGAACAGAGCAGCAGTGTTTGTCTGAAGAGCTGTTCATGGTGCTGATTGTAGTGTAGACTCAGCAGCAGGATCAGCACCATGGATAGCGCTTGTAACATTTACATTGTAAAAATATTACTCTCAAATAATAGTTCATGTTGGCTGTGGATATAAAGTAAATAATAATTTTACAGTATTACTTGTTGCATTTGTGTCTTTCATCATAGTATATAGTCCGTTCAGTAAACTGCTGTGTTTTTTCCCCTTTAAATCTCCTTTTGCTGCTCAGCCTCTATCGTAGCCCAGAAGTGGTGGTGCCACATGCAGCCTTGTATGGATGGAGAGGAGTGTAAGGTCCTGCCTGACCTGACCGGCTGGTCCTGCAGCACTGGCAACAAGGTCAAAACCACCAAGGTGAGAGGAATGCCTCTCTGTGTTTGTGTGTTTCTATAAATGTGTGCAGTCCAGGCCTGTTTGCATGCCTCTCACTCTTTTCCTCAGTTCTGTCGATGAGTGTAATTACTGACATTGATCATTTGCATGTACATTTTATTCGTATGTCATCTCTCACATGCCGCTCTTTCCCTTTTTTGTTGCTCGTGCTGTTTTCTGTGCTTGCATAGTTTGCCCACATGTACTGTATATTGAGCCAATTCTAATTACTAAAGTCTGCGATAGCTTCTAATTTGTAAGCAGCAACAAAGATGTAACCATGTCTGTGTTCACGTCTAAATGTCCCCAAAGAAACACATGATGTCCAGAAAAATAAATAAATTTATCATTGAGCATCTTCCAGCTTGACTAACATTGATGTTATAGAATTGACTATGTTCATCACTTCAATAGATTTCTTTTTCCATGAAACATTTTGATTTAATTAGTCTCTGGTGTTTGTCTTATTTTATATGACTATTTATGAAAGGGAATATCTTCGCTTACCAAACAAATTAAAAATAATTTTATAAACAAAAGTTGTTTGGATCCTCAAGATGCTTACAATTGATTGTAGACCAAGCTTTCATTTCAAACATCAATAAAAAATTACAAAAAAAATATAGAGCTAATAAACAAACAAGCCCCCAAGTGAGTCATATTTGTTAATATGCTCCTCAAGCAAGAGTGACAAAACAACCGAAGGAAAAAACACGAGACCTCTGTACACTGTGTACCCCACACATCCACTGTGTGCTGCCATGTTAACTGATGCTACTCAGATTAGATAAATTGATTTAAATGAGGGTCCTTCATGGCCCTTTGTAAGCTGTTGAGGTGTGAAAGTTAATTTGCGGGACTGATGACTGGGGTGTGTGTGTGTACGTGCCAGAGTGCATGTCGTGGGATGCAGCAGGTGTGGCTTATTTACAGGTGAGTTATAAAAAGAAAGAAACAGTTGTGAGGGAAGCGGCACTGGCGCCATAAGAGTAATTGCTTAAGAGATGGCATAACAGCACAACATCTGTCGCATTCATTAGAATGCATTATGGGTAGGGCCTTCCACAGAGGCTTTACAATTAAGAGTCATAATTAAATTGGTGAGTGGGATAGACTGAGGAACAGAGGCACGATGGGCTCTGGCACAGGCAGTGGAATTAATGACCCTGGGCCTAACACCAACTCAGGGACTGATAGGTGCAATTATCCTCATTCTTTTGCACGTTGCCTTCTCTTCTTCTGTCTCTTTCTCTCTGTTTTGTCTCTCCCAACCTGTCTGATTAGCCGATCAGCTGAGAGAGGAATGTGGAAAGAATAACGGTCCATATCAGTGGACATTAATAGTGCATTTGCAAGGTGATGTGGGACCTCTGAGCAGTTACTTGGAGACTTGGTAGCAGATGTCAGTGAAGATAGTTTCAACGAGACATCGATTCCCTGGCAACTGCTCACACGGCCCTGCGCTCTCACTCCCTCTGTGTCTCTCTTCTTTATTCTGCGTCTCTTTTTCTACCCATGACCTCCTTCCTCCACCTCAGTGTCTCGCTCACCATGACGATCTGTATCTGTCCACCCGTTTCCCTCCCACACAGCGTAGGTGTGCTGTAGAAAGTTGCATAGATTGCCTGACCGAGGCACCGGAACATTGTTTAACAAGGAACAGCAAAGACGCCACACCATTAGATTCATATTTTCATATGTCCCATCTTACGTGTCTGGTTTTATGTCAAAACATTTGCAGGATTTTCAAAACAAAAATGGAATTTTTTAAATGTGTTAGCATATCTGTTCATTATACATGCACATGGTCTGGGGTTTGTTGAAGGAAAACAAGCTCAATACATCTCCAATTATACGCCTTCAACTTACTGCCCAAGTGTAAACAAACCATTACAGCTCCAAGACATGTGAAATACAGCTTTAGCAGCTGAGACACCGTCGGTCCCTGCAATCAGTCAGCTAGCCAGACTGCAAACCAACATTTTCAATCTAATGAAAAAGACATAGAGCCCGATATAAAGAGTTAATGGTTTGTTTTGGAATATTATCTTCTGACCTCCAATTGGCTCCTTCAGATTGAAACAATTATTCAGCAAGCGCGAAGCGGGACACAGTCACTCCATGTAATTACGGGCCTGCATGACACTGATTGTCTTTTCTTATCTGTGGCATTGTTTCTTCTTCTTTAGGTCACCCGATAGCAAGAGAGCCACGGAGCCCCAAGGAAACCTAAAACTCTCCATGTGGAAGGGATGGATGACTCTCACATATTTACTGTACGATGGGGAAATTATCACAGAAAGGACTGCTGTCGGGCCATCCATCACAAAACAATGGGATAAAATGTACTCATAACGAACTATGGGCACTGTTTCATGGAGCCACACATAAAGCATATATTGTATGCTGGTTGTTGAGACCATTGGCTTACAATCATGGACACCCAGGGTACATCTGGACACAAATGGACTTATTTTCCAATAATGGACAACGTGTAGATTGAGCAAAAAATTGTCAATTTCATTCACCGATTAAGCATTTTGAAGTATATATTTCAACATTGTGGATGAGTGTGAGATGTGAACTAAAAGCTGTGCACAGAGTTCAGACCTGCTGAGAATGTGTAGAACTTATATCAGAGACAATTGGGGCTGATTTGGGAAATGAAAGGGATACAGCAGCAGCTCTTAACTAGCAAATAGCAAATTAGCATCAAATTGCTCTTGTGGGTCAAGTCACTACCATGAAGAGTGTTTTGCGGGAGTCATTTTGCAGTTCTAATTAGGATTTGCAGTGTAGGATCATAACAACATATTAAAAATTCATGTAAGATATTTGCACTAGTTGAAACCATTTGGGAATGTTTTGTTTTTCTAGATATCGGCCATCTTTTGCTGTGGATGTCACATGGAATTGAAGGTGCGCCTTTTGTAAAACGTCTAAGACTTGAAGTAGATAAATATGTATATCATGCACCATTACTCCTGAGTAGTCATTGGTTAAAAATGGCTCAGACTATTGACACTCGCTTAAATGCAGCCTGGTACAATATGAGCTAGCAAGATGTGATTCATCTGTCTCATCTTTGCCTAGAGATGTTTCCAAGCTCAGCCTTCAAAGTTATATATCTTTGATCTATTATATTCTATCTGTGACATCTCTTATGTTAACTGTTAAAAGGAGGCCCATAAAATGTTCAAACAAGGAGGACTTGATGTTATTATTTACTTTATTGGGAACATTTTCTTCTGTCTCTCTCTAAATGTTCAGGTTCTTAATCTTTAAAAGCTACGAAAATACAAGACATCTGTCTGAATAAGGGTCTTTTTTAACAACCTTTAGTAGAAAATGCAGTATGTTTTTGTGTGCACATTGCTCACTGATTGCCTTCACATTCCCCCTCAACATCAATGCTTCAGTGAGATATGCTGAAAATAATTGCCACTGATAATGGCAGTTCAACCCTTTGCAAACATGTTGTTTTTTCCCTTCAGGGCTCGATCATTACTGCACTGACTGCAATAACGCAGTCCCCAAACAGCCACCTTCCATCTCTTAATTATCGTTGTCCATTGTCCCTCTCACGCTGCCCTTTACTTGAATCTTTCTTTCCCTCCTTCGCCCAATCCTCGTCTTCTAACACACTGCATATCTTACAAACAATGGTACTGTTACAACAGTTTTCACACACTGTCCTACACACTATGTCTTTATTACTCAGCTGTTTCTACTAGAGTGCTGCTTTTCTGCTCTCGTGCTTTCCAAATCCATTTTTTCTCATCCAAGCAAGTCTTTCTCAAACCGTATCTATCTGCCTATCTGATATGTGAATGTGTTGGGTCAGTGTGCCCAGGGGTTAGCCCGCCAGGGGCTGCTCCACTGCGAATGAGAGCCTCTGCTTTCAGACATGCTGCTTTGTGAGCTATGATAAATCTGCAGGAGCTGAGCCGCTGCCTCTTCAGCTCCAGTGCCGAGCTCTGAGCCAGAGGGAGCTCGGGGACAGCAGGGCTACCAGTGGCAGGCAGCTCCACTCTCTCATTACTGAGAGGCCTGGATAGCATTGGGCTTCTCTCGGGACTGCTGACATGGAATATTTTTAGGCCTACGGTGCAGCGCTGCAGTTAGGCCAGTCACACCACAATGCCCTCTTTCCTTGAGCAGCGTCTCGGCGACAATGGTCCATTTAGAGTGGGGATGCGGTGACATTCAGCAGCTG
>JAQFJA010000012.1:24087282-24103179 GCA_029874485.1 Naso brachycentron | reverse complement strand
TCCAAACGTGTGCCTTATGCTTAGCAACAAAAAATCAAACCAGGTGTAAAATGCGAGGAATGCAGAGAGTTGTTGAAATGTTGAATATCTTGTCTGGAATCCATTTTTTTCTAGAGGGTACAGCACCCCCAGACGTGCCAGACCTGTGGGGGCTTTGCCTTCATCCCCTGCCCAACGTGCCATGGCAGCAAGATGTCTGTGTTTCGCAACTGCTTCACGGATTCCTTTAAAGCCCTCAAGTGCACTTCCTGCAATGAGAACGGCCTGCAGCCGTGTGTGAGCTGCAGCAAGTGAGGATGTTCAGTGCCTGGCCCGACAACTTTGCTTCCTTCTCTGGGACCTTCAGCTGGGCTGCAGCTCAGGCAGTGACTTGAAGCACAGCAGGACTCTTCCTCCATGGCCATTGATAGTAAAGAAAAAAATTTGTAATAAAATCTATGAATTTGTGAATCTAGTGTTGTTAGTATGTTAAATGGAGGTTTTGGTGCAAATAACAAAAAGCTTCTTCAGTGAGATTATTGTCACTGAAAGTGAACAATTCATGAGCTAGTTTTAGTCTAAACGTAAGCTTGTTTAATTAGTGAGGAGGCTCCTTCATTAACATTGCTCCCATTACTAATCAGGTATCAGACAGAACAGAGAGGGAAAGTCAAGGGCTCATTTTACAGCCAGTGGAGGGTTAAACCAGACCTCTGCCTGCAGAGGAGCACCAAACATCAATCAAACCTCACATAAAACTTTAAAAATATAGATACACTCTGCTGCCTACACCTAATTCAGTCTGATAGATCTCTTAGATCTCTTATTTCTCTCAGACCTCTTAGTTCCAAGCTGAACATTATAACCTTCACAAAAGCAGAGTTTACTGCAGGACTGTTGTATTAAACTGAAGTAGTTTTTGCTACATGTACCATAGCTTACCTAATAAACTGCTGGAGAAGGAGAAGTAAAGCAAACACACTTCAATAAAAAGAAAACAAAACAAGGGAAAAAAACACATTTCAACCGATTCACTAGTATATCTTTCTGGTCTACAGTGAAGTTTTAAATAGATTTTGACTAAAATTTAAGAAAAAAAGGCAAATTTTAAGCTCTTAATGGATTTGCTGATTTTTTGTCTTTTGCAGGCTTGTATCTTGTATTTTCTGAATTTTTATACAATACAAACATATTTCCCAAGCATTGAGCTGTAGCCTGATGAAGGAGCCCCAGTTCGTGATGCAGATCTCACAACTGCAACTTGAAAAATTGGTTAAATTCTGTTTTATTGTGCAGCAAATAGAAATTGTTACAGAAATACTGTTAGAACAGCCGTGAGTGCTTTTCTTTTCTTTTTCCTAAAACAATATTTTTATTTGTTTTTTTTTTTCATGCTCAGGGAAAAAATAAATCCTGACATATACCAGGTCAGATACAGAGAGAGAAAAAAAAAACAACCCAAAAAACAAAAATGAACCCAGAGCAGAACAAATATTTGGTTATGAGCTTTATTTGTTCTCTTTGGACATTGATGCTCTGTGTCTTAAATCAGATGTGCTGATCCAGAGGAAACACAATGCAATTCTTCTAATTGGTTCAATAATGTATTGGCTGCAGACGGATTCAGGTGTTTGTTGAATAATTCAACCCAGTGAGAACTTCACGCGCTCCAGTTTTCCTTCACCTACAGAAGCGACGCGTTGTAGTTTCTGACCACATCAGCATGAAGATGCTTGGAAAAGAGTCCGGAGGTCACATGCGATCCTCTCCGTTCTGTGTTTTGAACGATGATGTCATCCATTGGCTACCATCCAAAGGGTCAGAGAAACCGGCGCGGGCGCGAGCTGCTCAGCTCTCTATGCTGTCATAGCCCTGTACAATGCTGCTTGAACATGATTAGACAAGGCAGCACTGTAAAGAGGCTAAAAGCGTAGAGCAGGGTGATGAAGATGATGGCGGTGATGGTGATCGTCCGCCATGAAGACTTCTCCTGCCTTCACACTTGGAGATGCTCCTGCACCTGCGATCACAAATCGATCAGAAAAACACATGAAACACAACCGGTGCGTGAAGAGAATAAAAATGAGACAAACGATGTGACGCGTTCTGCGTGGACAAATGGAGGTTCATCACACTGCTGCAGAAAAAAATCCCGTTTCTTTAATTCAATTCCGCACCGAAGAGTAATGGGCTCTGGGATTTTTTAACCGCAGGCTTGTGGTGATGGAGGGGAGGTTGCATGAAAATCAGAGACCCCAGCTGTGCAGGTTTACTGCGCCCCCATCTGTGGGCTGCTGGAGACGAAAACACTGAAGATAAAAAACAAAAAACAAAAAACAAAACAAAAAAACCCAGGATGCATCGAGAATTATGACAAAGAACAGTCACATTTTAAACCCACTTACAGGAAAACGAGTGAATGATGGTGAAATGAGCGATGTGACGTGCAGAGGGCTGCGGGATGACTGAAGATGTGTTTGGTGACAGGCGCGCCTCGACGCGTTTCCTTCATCAGAACGAGCCACATCAGATCTGCTCCTCTCCCTCATCAACGTGCTCAGGCGAGCCTCAGTGTGTCTGAGGTGGGGACACATGGAAGGAAACACGACGGCCAGTGGCACTGGCACAACTGACTTGGGAAATGATATGACGAGACATGAGACGGAGACGCGCGCAACACCCAACATGTTCAGACAACATTCAGTGGTCAAAAACCTGCAGTGGAGTCTGTCCGCATTGTCTCCGCTCTCCGGTGCTCGGCGATAAAAACTAAAAATTATTTCAGTCGAGTAGACTAGCGTGGTCCAGCGGCGGTGCTGTGCGTAATGTTTTGAATGGTCGGTCAATGCGCAGACTGGTTGGAAATGACTGTTTTTATTGACGTCAGCGTACAGGCTAGTGCCCCCCCCCCCATCCCTACAACTGCACCATCTAATGGACTTGGGTTTACATTCCAGTCAGCGGCTGAGCTTCAAACAGGAAACGGGTCTCCAATCCAAACACTGAGGTTGAAAATGGAGCTCCTCGCTGCCCCACCAGAGGCGTGTCCAGACTTTTTTAACTAGGGGGCCCATGAGGGACTCTGACTTATGCAAGGGTGGTATGCAGGATTTGGCCATAAGTCAAATCGCCCAACAGTGGCTTGAAGTAGCCTACCAACACACATGCGACAGGCACATATAAGCATTGAAATAGTATTAATTTACCATTTTTGTTCCCACTACCCATGTCTACTTACATTTACTCACATTAGAGTGTATTAAGTTTAATTTGAAAGATAAATAGACCTACCGATCACAGCACAACATGGCTGGCACCATACAAATGTAATTTAAAGCTTTCAATTTGTACTTTAAAAAGATAGGTTGAATACAAATGAAGAAATGGCACATTTGAAAATAGAATCACAGTAAAAAGTGCTTACAAAATAAAAATTCAGAAGCCCAGCTAACTTGACAAAAAAGGACACACAATAATAAATAACAAATGGTTAAAGTATTTACTTATAATGTTCTGTTGCTGACTTTTAAGATGTGTACACACTAAAAGCAAATTTAATTTGTGGCATGACAAAATTACAAAGTCAATGGCATGGTGTGAAATCGTGTTGGGCACCACGACAGATGCTTAACGTGACAGAAATGACGCGTCCATCAGGTCTTTGTGCAAATTCGGAATATTCAACTTCAGCGATCTGATCATGCGATGGTAATCATGTGATTACACGATGCGATTATTTTCTCTGCTTTTGGTGTGTGCATAGCTTTAGGTTTAACCTCTACAAGTCAAACATATCAGTCAGGCCCTCCTCTGACTGGGCAGATGACCATTCAAATAGGGTGGCACCTGGGGTGGCCAATCAGATGGCCATTCCCTAAACACACCCCTGTGCCCCACATGATCAAATATGTCAAAATCTTTCAGGCTCACTCGCTGGGAAACTATCCAGGTGAGAAGCTTGGCACTCCCAACACAATAAAAGGTCAGTGAGGCAATAAAGCCCCAATAAAACTTGGGAAAGAAATAAAAACCAACCAAATGACTGCAAAGGAAAGCAAAATAATTTAATAAATTATTTCATTTTCATTCCAACTCCTTCAGCAGTGGCAACATGGTTATAAACAAAGGGAAAATATTACACTATTAACACCTTCAAATATATACGATATATATACGTTTACGTGTACTCCCCCCCCACCCTGAACAGAGATGAAATGACTCGGCCCACCTCCTGAAGCAGAGTAAAGATGTTTCACAGGCAGGTGAGTCTTATGCTGCAACTGTGACGGTAAATGCAGAATGAAAAGTCAAAGCACGGTCACTGCATGTTTTACAGAGATTCTTCAGCAGAAAGACGGAGGAGATTACAGAGAAGATGAATTGGTGCACATACTGCAGAGGGTGACATCCTGACTCGTTTAAATATGAACCTTTAATGTTCTTTAAGAGCTAACACTTGATATAAACCTGCCTGATTCAGAGTATTGTATTTACACCGAGTGGGACAAAGACGTTTTTAACTCCTTCTGTAATTTGAAATGGTACAATCACTCATCTGCTCATCAGCTGCCAAACTCAAAAGACAAAGTCACTAAACCTTAATTTTTGGGAACAACAAAGTTTGAAGTCTGGAGCTGGCAAAGAAGTGGGATGCCACTGCCTCATCTGTCACTTTTGGCTCGTGAAAAGACAAACGTCCAATAGTTAAAAGCTCCACATTAAGTACTGCTGTATTTAACATCAGCTCACGCTGCAACGCTACCATACAAATCAAATAAAAAGTCTCAATAACACATTTTAATTTGCATATTTTTCTGCAACAGCAATAAAAACTATTCAGCATAAATTCTGTCTTCAGTAGAGAACCTGCAGCAGCAACATTGTGCCACCTGCAGTTCTTCAGCTTTACCATTAAAAGAGGAAAAAAAAAAAAAAATCTATTATTATCTAGCAGTTACGTAAGTCTTGTGTAGCTCTTGGTATGTAGCTCTTGGGTTTCCTTTGTACTTATGAAAGAAACAATATCACGGGAGCTCGAGCTCAACTATAGAGTACAAGTGTGGTGAATGAAACTGGTCCTTTTTGTGATTCTGTCAGTCAAAACACATTCGAGGAGGAATGTGACTTCAAGCAAGTAAACTGAGAGAAAGGTGTGAAAACTGTAACAGAGATTTAAGCTTCTACTGAAAAGGTCCAGTGTGTAAGATTTAGGGGATCTATTGGCAGAATATGTACAAACAGATAATCTTTTTAATGTATATTCAAGTATATTTTCCTCAATGTATATATTTACTGGAACATAAGATTTTTTGAGTTTTATTACCTTAGAATGAGAGCAGGTCCTCTTTAGTTGCACCGCTACAGTAGCCCAGAAGGGACAAACCAACCATTGGCCCTACAAAGATGCTTATTTTTCATGTTTTGAAGAGTTCTGCAGCCTCTGTAGGCCGGTCAATATATCAGTTTGCTGATATCTGCCTATCGCAGATACATCGGTACCAGTGTTTTCGAACATTAGAACTCTTGTACATAGGTGGAGTCAGCAGGATTTCCCTAAAAATTAAAATATAGACTTAATACAACAGCAATCTGCTCAATCATCATTTCTGGGCCTCTATACATGTGTGGTGGTGACGGTGTCTGCAGAGCTCCACCCTCCGCCTGTACTTTGTTTTGGTTTAGTTGGAACGTTTCTGGTTGAGGAGTGGATATGTTTTCTCCAGCCAATGACAGCACACAGGTGAGGCTGAGAGTGGATAAAACACAGCAACTGGATGCCGTTCTAACCAGAGGAAATGGCAGATGTGGATGTATCAGTGAAGAAAGAGAAATACAGCTCTAGTGAAATGAAACATCAAGCAGATAAAGCTTGTTGCAGAATGAGAGTGAATCTCAGTTTGGCTTTCAGCGCTTTCGAGCACTAAAGGAGAGGCTGGGGATGAAGAGCGACGCGGAGTTGACCTGCTCTGTTGGACAGGTAGGTGCCAAACACTGGAGGTTAGCTTAATAAATTACTGATTTTTCCATTAAAGCAAATGTAATATTCCCTCGTAGTTCGCTGTGTGGGTGCAAGCATTATAAGTACACACTTCTGATACTTCTGGTGGCGTTCAACTTGGGAGGTGGGGCCTAATTTGAATACTGTGTTTACAAGCTGAAACAAACAAATGCTACTGAGTTTACCTTTAAGGCCAGAAAGAATGCTTGGACTAGTAATTTAAACTTGTGTAATTACATAGTTTGTCCAGCAGAGGGGGTCAGTTTTTTAATAACTAGTAAGAGAAGTGTTTACCTTTCAGTGCACTCATGTTTAGAGTAAAGTTTTTATAATGTGAGATAACCTGCCTCCATTACATATCTTTGTCACAAGCTCTGGTAACCACACTCAGCAGATATTTATATAACATCAGCCGATATTGCGGATATCAGAATTGTGTCCCTCCCTGATATCAGAACCAGTATGGGCTCCAAAAGTCCCAAAACGGCCGTGCCTGCCTTGGAAGAGGTGGGCGGAGGGGGGATATCCAGCTAGTTGAAATGCCAATAAATCCCACACACTGGACCTTTACCATTCAAGGACACTAATAGCAGTCGATAGCCTTTCTTGTCTCTACAGTCTTCAGCCAGAAACACACTCACTTGAAAGTAAAACTGAACCTCTGGCAGACTGATCTCTCAGCACAACTATCTGAAGCTCAAGCAACACAAAGGAAAGCAGGATAAAAGCCCAAACATCGTCTTTGCATGTAGTTGTGGACAAATCCACCGTAAGACTCGATGAGTTGTGCGGAGACGCAGGTGTGTGTTGTTGCAGGTCAGGATGGGAGGCAGATAGTGGCAGGCTTGGCCCGTTCAAGTTTTCCTCTTGTGGGTCCATTCTTCTTCTTACAGCAGGATGTTTCCAACACAGAGACCCATTAGATATTATAGGATCTCCAAGTCTACATGACGAACCTCAGGGTTACGTTGCTGCAGAGGAACAAAAGACAAACAAATCTGTCCAGTAATGCTCCTAAAACGCTTTCATTCTGAATATGAGATCTATGAAATAGCAGAAAGTCAGACTAAAATGGTAAAAAAAAGAAGTTTCTAGGAACATAGAAGCATCAGCGAGTGAGTTTGACAGGTGAAGTGTTTTGGTACCTTAAGTTCTTTCTCCAAGCGGTCCACCTCAGCCCCCAGGGTGTCAATTATGTTCTCCCCATGTTTGAGCATGAAGCTCTCCAGCTCCTCGGGGGTCTTCACCTGCTGAATGTCCTGCAGAGACAAATAAGTCCACGCTTTACAATGTTCATAAAGATGCAGGGGAGCGGTACAGATGCAAGGACACAACAAAAGCCAAAAATATCACAGACCTTATTTGCTAACAGTGACAAATTTTGTTGAGATTAAAGAGTTCAAACAACAGGAATGATGTTCAGGGTTTGTCTAGATTCCTTTCACAAAAAAACTCCTTAATTCTTCACTTTGACTGGACTGAAGCTCCATCTGGAGACAACAGATTCAATTTCAGCCTCTGCCCAGCACAATAACAGCTGGATACAACTAAGGGGTTTAAGTTTTGCATTTGTTGCAGTTCGTCTTTTACATGATGACGGTATGCTGGCACCCCTGAAATCACAAACACAACCTTCTTTCCAGCTGTGTAAACTGGCAAACTGCAAAGCCTATAAAGGGGCGACTAAAACTAATGCTAACGCCATCACAAATCAGTGCATTCCATAATAGCCACTACCAAACTCTGATCAAACACCCCACAGTGCACCCAAAGCCAGTCGAATATGACAACAGTCTGTTTTGTTTTTTTTTTAAGATATTTTTGGGGGCTTTTTTGTGCCTCCATTAGGACAGGACAGTTGAAGAGTGGACAGGAAACAGGGCAGAGAGAGGGGGAATGACATGCAGCAAAGGGCCACAGGTGGAATCAAACCCCGGTCCGCTGCGCGAGGACATAGCCTCTGTATATGGGGCGCTTGCTCTACCGACTGAGCCACCGGGCGCCCCAGGTTCACGTCTTTTCGGTGAACACTTGCATTACTTGTAATTAGGGGTCAACTGATATATCAGTTTGCCCAAATCATCAGCCGATATTGCTCTACCACAGATATATCAGTAGCCTAACCTGTTTTCTAAGTCTGGAAAAAATGCTTGGACTAGTGATCTAAATAGTGTCATTACTTAGTTTGTCCAGCAGAAGTCAATTCGATTTTAAATAACTAGTAAGTGACGTGTTTATTGTTCAGTGCAACTATGACTGGAATAAAGTTAGAATGTAAGATATCCACCCTCTATTACAAATCTTTGTCACAAGCATTTGATAACTACATTTAGCTGATATAATATAGTAGTAGTAGTATTAATATTATTAATAGTATTATAATAATAGTTTTCCAGCCTCTTTTCTTTCTGTCAAATCCAGCTGTTGCGCAGTGGGAACCTATTCTTTGAATTAAATCATGAATCAAATTCATTCTTTCAGTGCCAAGTTCTGATTCATCTATTAACCATGATTTGTGAAGAACTTTTTGTTTTTCACACTCCACGGTATGAGCTGTCTGACAGCCAACATGACGTGATAAAACTTTTAAGCAGTTTTTTTCAGACAAGTCTTCTTCCAGCCAACAGACTTTTTTCAGCATGTTGTGTATTTTCTTGAAACAGAATCTTTCCTTTTATCCTGTTGACATGAAGTGAAATGTGAAGGTCAGATGATTCGGTGAACACAGTGAGTTAAACCAGTATCATTTTATTTTCCGAACCCAGTTTTTGAACCGCTCAGGAAAAATACTTTTTCTCCTCCAGACTGTGTTACCAAGGTTACGGCCGACCACCAATCAATTGTGAGTGTATGGACAACATGCCGTCTCCAACTGATGGAAGAAGACTGTTAAAGTGCCGTCTCTCAGAGCACAAAAGCGTGCTATGGTTCTGTTTGAACAGGCATGGTGCACACACACACACACACACACACACACACACACATATATATATACACAACAGAAACCTGGACACAGTAACACCCCACTGCATGTTCAGAGAACCTGCCACATTTTCTGACTTCCATCTTCGTTTTTCCCTCCATGAGCCCCAAGGATACTCAACACCAGAAAGAGAGCATCTACTAACAGGCTGTGAACCTGCCCTTTGGCTCCCCCATGGCTGTTTACCTTATCCACTAATTACCACATGTTGGTCCATCATCCACTGTGCTCCCTCTGTCTTCCCCTTTCTTCCTCTGTCTTTATCCATGGGCTAAATATGCCTTTCACATCATTAATCATGTTTCGATTTAGTGGTCTTTCATGTGCAATAGTTTTACTGAGACATTATAATGTGCTACCTCTCTGCTTTGCCTCTTCTTCTCGCACAGAGCGAGGAAGGAGTGGATCTGTATTTCATTATACCACTATCCAAAGAAGATTTACACTCAACAATGTGAATGCAGAATCTGCAGGCAATTGACAACAGTGAGGTAATACCAACAAAAATCAATTCCTTTGAACTCTACCGGAAAAAGTGCAGGGGGAAAAAAAAAGGGAGAAAAATAACAAAAACGAGGCAGGAGTTTAAAACCCTGCCTCACAAAACCTGCTTAAACATGAGAGCCGAGGTTGCATTAAAGTTGAATGATATTTAGTGTACAGCACAGAGCTAAACTCACCTCACCCGCTGTGCTCAGAAATGTGTGCACGTTAAGCGTGGATAAGTTTACACCAGGAGAATGTAGAAAAGGACCGCATAATACAGGTCTTCTAAGTTTTTAATAGTATTATTCCTAGCCTTTTTTATTTATTTCTGTGACGACCAATATGTAATTCCTACAATGTCAGGGAAATTAGAGAAGAGACAGAGTGCCACCTGGTTGCTCCCCTTATTGATTTTTATTGTTTGTTTTGACTCCTAACATTTGTTTTGGCCATTACAGTATGTCAGTGTATTTTACATGTCGTAGCTGTCTGTGAGTTTTAAAAACTGTAATCTGACTAAAATATCTTTGTGTCTTGACTCATATGTAAACCTTTTGCTCTCTGGTTTCTTCATATTTGTTTGAGCGGCTCATTATAAGGGCTTAAGCATTTAAAGCTTCCGATGTCATTTGTTTTAATGCTCAGATTTGGTTGTTTCATTCAACCATCTCTCAACCTCAACCTCATGCATTCATTTATTTTATAGCACTTTTTGTGAATGCACATCAAGGCCTGAAAGGTATAAATACTGGACACTATTATTATCCTTAAAGGCCCTCTAATAATGAAAATAATAATACAACAATACAAAAATACCAGACATCTTAGTGTGCGCTGATATTTTTGTATTTCTATGTAAATCACATTTTGTCAAATGTGATTTATCCTGCACCAGCTGTCACCTAGAAGAAACATCGCTGTGCACAGAGATCTTCAAGTTTTTGTGAAAATATTAATACGTTTTGTTTTTGCTACTTTACTTGCATGTTAAACTTCTCTGTGTAGCATTATATGGGGAAAAAAAAGTCTATAGAAAGGAGAAAGTGTCTGTGATTATCTGAAATCTGAGTTTAACATGTGTAGGGACACTGCAGGCGGGATTTTATGACATCAGAAAAAGATTGAAAGCAGGTAATAGTCAGTTATATGTCATATGTCAGTTAGACAAATGTGATGTGAAAACTTGAAACCTCAAGCACACATTACCCTGAGAACAGACTCCTCAGTGAAGTATGAGACATCTTGTGCTGTATTTTTGAAACAAAATTATTTTCATATATGTGAAGAGAAATTCAGCCAATTTTTTACTAGAGAGAGAAGGAGGACATGCAAGGATTTTACATTTCTTACGATATGTCTGCAGGGATCCTTACATTTACAAACTTCAGAATAGCAGCGTGCGTCCACACATTATGTAGTTAAGTTGTCTAATTACAACATTTTAAAAGCTGTGGACACTGTGGGTTCATTAGACTCTGACTGCAGGTCTGTGTACACAAAGAAAGAACACTATCAAGTTATTCTACAGCATAGACCAGATGATGTGGAACATCCACCAGTTGTAAAAAATACACTTTTGCACAAGCCTAATTAATATCGTGGCAGCTTCCCATCCTGTAAAAGGAGAGAATCTTTAATGAGCGCTGACTATGAAATGCATCTTATAAATATTCATGTTTATATTTGATCTTTACCCTAAAAAAATATATTTCACATGTGGAGGACAGCAGGTCTGTTTAAGAAAACTTGACAACCCACTCTAAATGGCATGTGGTCTGATGGCTGCGGGGATGAAAAACAGACAGAGTCGGGCCTGATGTGAACACACATACTACATGTCTGGCTGCAGCCGGGCCAGGACATCTGGCTGTGACCTTGACCACTGGAAAGGAGCCATCCCTGGGCTGAGATCCATACATCACTCTCTGGTGACCACTGACCTCCAGCAGTCGTTTACTTTAACTACTCCCAGTGCAGCTGTCAGCATAGAGGGCATAACCTTTGTTCCAGCATCAGCAAACTTTACTCTTCCTCTGTGTCTTCTGGGGAGTACGAGAGGAGGAGGGGGGAGCCTGAAAGTTGACCTTACTGTCCCACCTCCCCATTTTGGGCCGGCTATTAATTCTCAGATCCATCTGCTTACAAGCTGAAAGCCTTCAATGTGATACAAAGCACAAACGCCAATTAACAGGATCCTCACATGTTACAATAAAGTACCTGCTGTAAACTGTCAAAGATGACAGATGGGCTTTGAGTAATCACAAAACAAGGACTGAAGGAGTGTTTGATTCAAGATGTTCGCCGTGTAGCAGGCAGAAGTCTTTAGCTTTGATGGACAAACAACCAAGATTGGGACTTGAATTGATTGAAAAACATGAAGCGATGGACCTCTTACAAGTGCATCTGTCAGATCACTGGCGAGCGGTCTGTGTGATGGATTGAACTCGCTGACACGTCCCTGCCAGGTAGCAGAATGTTTGAGCACATTGACTGATGAGGAAGAGAATTGATTTCTGTCCGTGTCAAAATGTGAATGTGTCTGTGGGCTCAATGAATAGTTAATGTTTGTTAACTTGATGTGGCCTGCACAGCACTGTGGCCTCTATGGACATTAATTATAGCAAAATGATGGCTTTCTCATGAAGTCAACCACAGTGTTGTTTTTTTATGACTACAAGGTCCTTTGTCTGTTGCCCCTTTACCTGATTACTTTACGTCAGTGCTCTGCAAGTGCACTAGTTACTCAGTTATTAATCAAACAAAACAACCAATCAATCAGTCATTCACATAACCATAGACATTAGCAACAAGACTTAGAGTGAACTGCTTGATTTAAAAAAAAAAAACACATTTCCCTCTCGCTGAGACAAAAGATATGAGTGCAAGCTTGTGCAACAGCGCAAAAGTACTGAAAGGGTCACAGGAGCGTGACGCAAATGAAGCAAGTGTATAATTACAGTGGGACTGAGACTTGGACCCTTGAACCTGAGGTCAGCTTCACAGAGTCATTATTCTGCATTAATCTTTGCCACTCTCGGAGAAGAGAGAGTTGAGGTTTGATTAGCTATTCAGAAAATACCGTTTGGCTTTCACACAGCTGTACTGAATTGTTGAATTTGTAATTGACTCCCCGGCTTCTGTAAGACCTGAGGAAGAATTGGGGGGTTTCATATGATTACTTTCAGTGTGATTTTTAAATTCAAATTAATTCTTAAAACACCACAGAAAGGGTTTCCTTATTTGCATAACCCATCATTGATTCAGGTTAGACTGGGATTTACAGTTACATGTATAATCGGAAACATTTATTGGGGAAATAGCATAATACTTGCATATGGAGTGTATACATGCAGTGGTAATGTATTTGCTATTCTTGGTATTACATTACAAACTACACATTTTCTAAATGTTTTATCTGATATGAGTAATTTTTGAGTTTGTCTGTGTATACTCAGAGCATCAATAAGTGAGTGTAGTTTGTGCCTGTGAAGTGTGTGTGTGTGGGAGAGAGTGTCACTGTGTATGGGTAAAGCCTACCAATTAATGGAAGAACAATGACTTCTTTGTTGTGTGGTTTTCTGTTATTTGAAAATGCATCTCCAACACGGCTGACATAGATCTGCCTTATATTACTTTATGAGCAAAAAGGGCACATAATGTTACTTTAAACATGCCCAAATTTGCAGTAGCTGCAACCAGCAGCAAAAAATGTTGGGATGCAAAGTACTGTGAACTCGTTTGAATGTTAAATCCTGTCGTTACCTTATATGTGTGTTTTTCTATAAAGTTTGAACTGCAAAGAACAGAAAAATCCGCACCTGGAATCTCCCTTTATGTACATTTACTGGGTGTCTGAAGAGGAGCATTGAGCTCGAAATGTCACTCACTCCGGAGGATGTGCCAGTAAATGCACATAAAGGGAGCCACAGTATGCAGATTTTTCTTTTCTTTGTAGTTCTAGTTCTATTTTGCTATTGCACCTGCCTTATATTTTCTGGATGTGCATGGCTACTTTGTTTGCTTGACATTTCTACAAAGTTTGATCATGTTTCATGAATCCATTTAGAAGTTTTTCACCTTTTTGTAACAGGCCACTCCCACTGCCATGCCCTCTTTTTCGCCATTTGGCCCAAACAGTTAGTCGGCTGTCCTTCTGCTCATGACCAACCTTTCCACTAAATCTTATGCAAGTCTGTGAATCCATTTGGAAGTTGCAATGGGCCTCTCGAATTGCCAGCTCTTTTTTTAGCCAACTGACATGAACACACACACCTTCACATGCACACACACTTGACCCTCATGCCAAATTACAGCATCCTAGGGCAAAAACTGTGGCCGCCAAAGAGTGGGGAATATTTGTGGACCGAACAACTGACAGAGCGACCTATAGAGCTGCTGGTCGCAAACAAACATATAGAAAGAGAGAGAGAGAGACAGAGAGAGAGAAAAATCAAAAATAAAACCAAGGAGACATTTCAGCTCCAGGTTAGGGTCGGTTCTCTCCTCGCAGGTTAAAGGTTGAGAGTCTAATCACATCATCAGCGCAGTGAGAGCTCAGTGGGAGGTGACATAGATTGAGGAGAAAACCTGCTTCATGATCATTATCGCCAACTTCTCCAAAGACACAAACACTTCCTTTGGCACCAGAGGATTTCACTGTTTGTTAGTCTCTTCTTAGACTGCCTTCGTGCACGTTTTTGTTTCCCACTGTATAATGTGCTTCCTCTGTCCATCCCTTCAGACAGAATCTGCAGCAGGTTTGTGCCCTGCTGACCACATACAGAAGGCTACGGAACAATATGAGAGTCACCAGAGGTTTTATGATGGAAGGAGAGATGTTTGCTTGGCTTATTGGATTTTGCTATCCATGCATGCACGTAATGAATTCTTACAAAAAACAGTTCAGGACAAGATTCATCAATAATGTAATTCTGATTGCATATGTTTGACCTGTAATGTATGTGGAAGAACTGTAGTGCTTGTTGTCCCTCCCCTCCAGTAGTGTCCATGTGTCTCCCTCCAGGATGTATCTCAAATGTACCATGACAACCTGTCATGCTCAGCTTATACGTGCCTGCAGCCAAACAGAAGGGTTCATTCCCCATCAGTGATCAGCAGCGAGCAGGCATCTGCGTGCATCTCTTGTTGAGAGAGTTTGCTGCTACAGCAGCTACATGACAACACAAAGTGGTAGCATGTGTGCATATCACTACATCTGCATACATGTGTTGCGAAAATGAGTGTATATGTATGTATGTGTTTGTGAGTATGTGTGTGTGTCCATACTGTAGCTGAGGGCTTACATATCTCACACATTGGAATAAAGGCAGTGGTGCAGCAATGGGCGCCTAATCTGAGTGCATGTGATCAGCCTGGCGAGGCTGGAGAGATATTAGCGTTTGACTTGTTAAAAGGGATGTTCTTCACTAAGAGCTTCGTTGGCCCTGACATAACTGGGACATAGTTCTTCTTGTCAAAGCTAATAATCAATTCCCGCTTCGGGGATAATCTGACAGCAGACCCCCACTGAGCATGACACCTCCCAACGCAAGCTGTCTTCACATCCCCATATATTAATAACAACCCAAACAGTTACCAATAGCAACTGAAATAACCCCATGCGGCCCGTATTAATGAGGTAATAGAAAGTCGACAATGGGACTGATCTTCTCTGTGTGCTTTGATGTTGGAGGTTGATGTTAATGACCGATAATACAGCACATCAGGGAGACTGCCTGTTTCTGCAAATTTGGCCAAAGATAAAGGAGTGTTCAGTCCTCCAGGCTGTGCGTGTGTGTGTGTCCACACCAAACGACCTCTGAAGATATATTTTTGATTTGTTCTATCAGAGCGCTGGCTATTCTTTATATATTTTTTCTTTTTTTTTGTGGGAGCATAACCTGTGTACGGTACAGTGGCGGCAGGTGTCCCCCAGGGGGTAGCGAGATGAGCTGGGCTGCAGCATCGTTCCTCATCTGGACGGAACATTAATAATGCCGGGACCTGGGGAGAGAGCTCCATCTGGGCCTGGCCAGTGTGCTGCTGAGGGGGCAGGCCACTGACTCCACAAGTCTATAATCCCTCACATAGTGCCACAGCAGCCTGCAGCGCTTGACAAACACTTGCAACTTTGTGGTAAAGCCTTCCTAGATAATCGAAACCTTTGAACTGGGGGCTCCCTCCCTCTGCTAGCCTGGCACAGCCAAACTAATTCTCAAGTGAGAATTAGTCTGGTACCTCTTAATTCACTGTTCATTTCCAAGGGGCAGTACCAAAGGACGCAGTCAAAACTGCCTCTGGACGCAATTTGCTAAACATACAACCATGCAACCAATCAATCATGTTTGCTTCAAGAGGAATTTCAGGCGAGCCAAAACCCCCTTGTTATTGAAACCTAGGCAATTTAAATAAACAGAATGTTCCAACACGACGGAGAACAACTTTGGCGACT
>JAQFJA010000012.1:24034115-24050857 GCA_029874485.1 Naso brachycentron | reverse complement strand
AGTACCGAGAAAACAGTGAGGAGAAACACCCGCTATGTTGTATCTGTGGCAGGAATCAGCTATCACACGTGCATACTGAAAAGGTAAAGAAGCTACTGGATTAAAAATCAAACTGTACCTCGTAGATGTAAATGACTCACACAAACAAACAAGTATCACTGTGACAAAAACAAAATCAATTCAAACAAATTCACAACTAATCAGACTTTATTATCGCTGATATGAAGAATAAATTATAGAAAATAAATAAAGCTATGAGTCACCCTGACAAACTTGCTTTTGACAGTGTTACACGAGCTGACACTGCAGTAAAACACATTTCGAATATGCAGAGATGGCACAGGGATTGGATCATGTGATGGACTAAACTAAGCTCCTATCTGGCTTTTAATTAACAGCGGACTGCAGCAGTCAGTGCAAAAATCAAACTGCAAAAATGATAAAAATACAGCATCAAACAGTTCCCTGTGTCCACCTAAAAATACTGACACAACTGGTGGCAGTGCCAGCAAATGTTGCTTTAAACAAGCCAGGGAAGTAAGCGTTTTTGTTAGGCATTTTATGCCATAATGAGGAAGATGACTGTAAAGAAAAAAGGAGTGAAAGCTTCAGAGAAGGACATGCAACAGGCATCCTTGGCCAGACTCATACCCCAAAAGAGTGAGAACCCAAAGTAACTATTCAGTTGTGGAGAAACTGAGATAAGTGATGAGCGTTCAGCATTTTTCTCCACAAAGACCTGTATTCATTTTGCCCTGCTGAAAACACCCTTGGCTGCTGTACTTAGGTGATTGGGTGATAGGCTTGTTGCTCATCTTCTGTTCCAAAGTGTTATCGCAGTTCCACTGTGTGTTTCTTCACATTCCCCAGCTCTCCATCAAAATGGCCTAGGGGAGTCAATTTAACAGGTATGGGTCTGACTCTTGGGACTGTTTGAGTGCAGAGATAGCCCACTGATGGACAGACTACACTTCAACCTACGCAGGGTGCAGGCCATTCCAAGAGCATATACTATACAAACACACACAGGTGTACAAACACACATAACCACAGTATCATACTGTATATTTTGGAGTACATAATGTAGAAATAGCTAAGGATAAAAAGAGAATTGCTGGCATAAAACATCCCTTTCTCAGACAAATTTCAGAAACTCCAGGAAATTCTCAACCCTCTGCCTTCTCCTCTTCTTGAACCTGAAATAAACCTGTGGACACATAGTATACTGTGACCACTCTTTTAGCTAATGTTGCCAAGCTTCATCCCGGGAGAGACCTAACACGCTCAGATGTACAAAAGCTGAGCAGTTCAGGCTTTTGGCTCTCTTTTACCGATCTGAAAGCCCTTGCAGCTATCACAGACACAGTAAAAACAGCAACCCATGGATACACACTCCAGCTGTGGTAAACGCTGTGGAACCACATGTGTGCACAGGAACCCTTTTTTGTGACCATAAACCTCCAAAACTCCACTTAGTCCAACTTTGCTAACTCAACTTGGCTTCCCTCAAGCCATAAAGCTGGCAATGATCAGAGTGCAGTCATTAAAGGAGTAACACTTGGGGAACATCAATAAATGCCCAAAAGGCTCTGGGTTCAGGTCAATCATTCTAGTCAGTTAACGGTCTCCAAACAACAGGGCAAATTCATCATAGGGCCTAATCACATTGGGCAAGTCCACACTTCGCCTCAGAACAATATCCGCTAACGACATTAGCGAAGGGCGAGTAATATGATGTGATTTCCTGCCGTCACACAGAGGTGCTGATCGATGGTAGGGATGAGTAAAAATGTTCAGGGAAACGCCGTGTTCCCATAGAAATGTGTTTACCTGCTGTACACAAAGTTACATGCATGTGGGGCTGCATTCAGTAGGTTTTGTGCATTCTTTTTTTTGTTTGTTTTTGCTTCGGTGTCTGATCAATAAAAAGATAAATACCTTGTTTTACAGACACCACAACAATAAAATGCCACACTGGTATGGATGGAAAATGCTGGTGTTTCGCTCTGAGTTTGTCTGTTGTCTGTGAGACTAATATGATTTTTCCTGAAGTATTTCTGGGGTCAACAGATTTAATTAACCTTCTAAAAGGAAAAGCATCGTAGAGAAAAGCAAGAAGCAAAGAAATCCTTCAGTAAACCCATGGATGCACTCACATAAAGTATAAGCTCCATGTGAATTGAGCCCTTTCACTGTGTTTTTCTCAAAGGGAGGACTGATTCCCCAGTACCACATAGTGTACCTCACTTTTGGCAATAATTGCTCGGTTTGCAGTTGAATTCTTTGAGCTCAGATAAACTGCAGATCCCAGATACATCCTCAGTTCGCTCAAGTCTGAACAAAGCTCCAACAGCAGCCAGAAAGAGTTCCCACAATATACACAAAAACTGTAACCAGAGCCAGTGTAGTGAGAAAAGGACTGTTAGCTAGCTGCCATTATTAAAACTACATCAGCAGATATAAAACTATCTCTCTCAATATGACCGGATCAGGCAGTGTATTATCAGTTTTCAAAAGAGAAATGAATTGTTAGTATAATTTGCCTTCTTTGTGGGTTTTAGCCATAATGGTTCAGTTCAGTGATTTTTAGGAGGAAAATATTTCATCCAAATATTAAATGTGAAGGCAAAATACTGTTGTTCGTTTCACAAAATCCCAACAAAGGCAGTTATTTTAACAGCATCTTGACTTTTGAGACTGTTGAGTTGGGGTAAGGGGTAGGGCTGCATTTATTTATTACAGCCTCTTCTGTATTATTTACACCTCGCTCTCTGCTTAGCCCCTGAGCCAAGTCATGCTTGAGATGTGTGGTCCGGTGTTGAGCAGTCACTGAGCAGTAACGTTTCTGGATGTTCAGTGGCGCTAAAGCGTTACTGGGCTCTTAAACGGGGGAGAGCTCAGCGCACAGTCAGGCTGTCCGCTCTGCCACCTCCCTGACAGGCGCGCAATGGTCCCTGGATCCACACTGCTGTGGCTCCCCTCCTCCTCTTCTCTTCTCCTGCCCAACAACATCTACACCTTCACAGCAGCACCTCCATCCATATTCACAGCAGCCTGCTCCCTGTCATATTCGCCTCCCTGAGCCTCCTCCTCCTTGTCACTAAGCTGGGGGTGGGTGACCAGGGAAGCTGGGTAAAGGCCAGAGCCTGAATAATGGCTACCCTAACTTCTACCAAGCTAAACCAGCAACCTGTTAACAGGCAATCTTACCCTGCATATGAACACAGACTCCTGAGATGCACACATGAAGAAAGTGTGAAAATCACAGAGAAAAATAAATGGGGAAAAAAAAGCATCAGCAGAGAGCTGTTAAAGAAACATTTGCTTCCTCTTACACTCTCACCAGCTGTTATTATCTGTGGCTCCATGCAATTACCACATGATAAAGTACACTAAAGTATGCATTACAGGCAAAACTTTATGACAATGGAGCATGGACTGGCCCTTGAAAACAGACAAAACAGTATGTGCTGTATCTTCAGTCCTGTTGTTCTGGAGGCCTGATGCAGAGAGCAGTGTGATGCACAACATCCCTGCAGCTTGCGTCCGAGCACCCTGCCCTCTGGTGCTGGTCCCTTGCTGACTGGTGACAATTACTAGCCCGACTCCAGCTGATCTCCCTTGACAGCTTCTGATCAATCATGCCAGCTCATTATCCAGCATCTCCACGCAGACAGCAGCCAGCAGCCAGCACCTTGGAGTCACCTTGGGTATTTAAAGTAACTGTGTACACAAACTCCACGTATGCCAGCCTGCTCAGGCTGCAACTGTTAGTGGATGTTGTAGGTGGGCTCGATTTTACTCAGAATCAGACCTGCTGACTAACTGTCATCAGGCTTGTGCTCCCTTCACCAGAATGGTGCTGGCAACTCTCCCCTGCCTAATCCAGCTTTGTGCCTCAGCCAGGTAGCTGTCAGCTGCAGCCAGGTCAGCTGGTGGGCAGGCAGCTAGCAGCAACATGGCAGAGAGAGCCTTCTGTAGTTCACCTGGCCACGAGGGATCACATCCATTCATCCTCAGGACCAAGTTGTGAGGTCGAGGTGTGACAGACGACGTGTCACACCTTTGGTGGAAGTGGAGCCTTGATGGAGGGCACCCTGCTGCAGACACTCCAGGAGCATGGACAAGGTTAATGTGCCCGGCTTTACCCTGGAGTACATCGCCTCTTCAAAAATGAACACAGGACAGTCTGATGGAAGTTCAGAGTAAGCAGGTTGTGATGATTTGCAAATTTAGAAAGACCCCAATTGTAAGTGGCACAAATATGCTTCAGAGCAGGGTACAATCCCTCCTCTCTGCGGACAGGCATGCATCATCCCGAGACACTGGAATGTGCATTCTCATCTGCACCCTCTTGTTGTAGTTTATTTCAATGGGAGTGTCTTTCTACTGTAATCCTGCAGACAAACTACAAGTCCTCAAAATTAACGATAATCAGAAAACCTTAGGTGTACATGCCATCTTTAAATGACTTATAAAGTGTTTTCTGATCTGATGCCCCTATCCACAGGACACATTGTTTGTCAGGGCCTTATAAAAAGAATATTTGTTCATTGAAATAAATCTGTCATGATCTGTGGGTCACACAAACGTGTTACGTAGGTTCAGGGAAACATCACTGTTTGGGTTAAAATTGTAAAGTCTTTAAGGTTGGGGGAGCTTAATTGTTGCGGTCACAATACCAAACACTGTTCTACCTTGTTAAAGTGTTTTGTCCATTTATCTATTTTTCTGGAGCTCTATATGAGAAAAACATCACCAGATTTCCTTCTTTTCTTTTGTCATAAGAAATTCAACAGCTAGAGGGCCTTTTCACTTGAACAGAAACACAAGATATTTATAGGCCCATTCTAGTCTATTTTTGACTTCTCAGCATTAGAAGAGGTTGCCCCATCTTCCACAAACGTTGTTGTTTAAATTCAACCATTGAATACTTTAGTAGATCTCAGACTGCATTTTTAAACACCGTTCAAGATTTTTATTTTCCTGATAAACTGGAGAAATTCCAGTTAAATATTTATTGAGACTTTAAAAAAAATGTTATGCAGAATGGCACTACCAAGGCACATAGATTTAGCCTATAATATTTTTTATTAGAAACATTCTAAACAAAAAGCTGCATCAACAGACGTGCATAATGCTGTTTGAAAAATACTCTACTCATCTAACACCAGTTTCTCAGCAATGTATCCATCAGTTAGAAAAAGAAATGCAGAAGAGACCTTGTCATATTTTGCTGCAAAAAAGTCTGGCTATCAAAATTTACACACCTTAAAAAAATCTACCCACATTTGGTGTGTGGCAAGCATTAATTTAAGACCCTGTTAGAAGGATTTCATTTTGACCGGCGAGATTTGAATTTGCCGGACTTCAACAGGTTTTTCTTGTCAAAGACTGGTAATTACTGGACAACGTAAGCTCTGGTATGGAAACACTGTAGGACACGTGAATGCTGCTAGATTAAGGTAATTCACCATTCTAAAGAGAACTTCTGCATTTATTTGATCAAAAATAACTAGACGAGAGAGAGAGAGAAGTGGAGACAAGAGCCGCTGAGATAAAAGTAATTACGCCTAGAAAAATAGTTCTGTAACGCTTATTGGATATGGGAAATATTTAAAGAAACATGACATCTCATAAAGTTATTTTGGGAAAAATGTGCATGGGGTTTATGTAACCTATGTGGCTGATGCTGACAAAGGACAATGACATGCAGTAACACTGGTATGTTCCTTTAAGTTTAACAATTAAACTGATATGGTTCAAATACAACAGGCCTACATGTATAGCCTAAGTATTAATAATAAAACTGCTGAACGAATGAAGTGCTTGAATGGCAGGAGGCACCGTATTTTAATGTGTTTTGCAACTATCTATTCTCTCACATTCTTTTTTTTTTTTTTACACTTCATTCAATACAGCTGCTATTTACCTGTCATGTCAGCTCTATTGTTGGAGAGTTTTTGCTACTGATATCAGCTCTATGACAAACAATTTTCTGGTAGAAAATTAAATCTTTTTGCTACAACACTTATCTCTGTCTGCTTTGGAGGGGGGTTGGGTGAGATAGCACTGCGTAGCTCACTAAGGGAGAAAAACGTCATTCACTACAGGTAGTATTATACACATATTCACAATTACAAATAAGGAAAAAGGTGTTGATTTTGCTGATGAGAGCTTCCTTGTTTATAGCTTGTCTCAACGAGTGCCTGTTTGCAGGATACAGAAACGGGAACAGTTATCAGTCAGCTCTTAATTGAGAGGATGTTGGGACTAATTTTGTCATTGACACATTTAAAGAGTTTGTTAGTCATTATCTCAAGATGGCAGATGGTGGTTTTCGTGTGGAGTTAAGGAGTGTTAACTGAATTGTAAATTGTGAAATAATGAACAACTGGAGAGTTGGTGAGATGGACAGCCTTAATAACAAGGTCAACTGGGCACAGACCTGAGGAGTTTAAAACATTAAAAAGGAACAATGCCAGTTCGCAGCAATGATGACGGAAATGTAATTGGCTATAGCATTCTCAAGAGCTCTGTGGTGTCTAACCAGGATCATTTCATCAGATGTCTTGAAGCTTGCCTTGTTTCCACTTCCATGCTTTTAATTTGATCTATTCTGTTTCTGTTCTATTCTGGTACTGTTGATCTGATAGTGTTTGCATCAGCTTGTTTATTAATATAATTGCCAAATCTGGAGTTGTGGGTTAGCAGCTGTACAAGAGATGCCACTGTCACATTTCAACATGCCTCCCAGGGACATGTAGAGAAAAACAAAAGTAGGGTAGTGTTCCATTTCTAGATAATTCCTCTTGAGATAGCTTATGCTAACCACATTATCATTATGCAGACATGTTCTGCTGCAAATAAACACAGTTACTGGAATAAAAGATTAATGGGGAAATGGTGAAAGTTAACTTCCAACTTTACACTTCCTTCATCTGCGGAAGATGCTTCATGTGTGACAGGGCTTGCGAGAGAGACAAGGTGTGCTTCGTACAATGTGTCGGAATAGAATGGTAAATACTGCAGTACCAAAGTCAACGAAATGGATGTCACAGTGGGACCTTGTGTGTCCACAGCTGTAGCCTGAAGGTACAACAGTGGAGCTCGACACCAAACGGAATTCACTCACTCGCTCCCTCCACTCTGAAGTCCAGTCTGCTCTACATAAAGCACCATGTCAGTGAAATTCACTTGGACAGCTACACGTTTTTCTATTTTTTTCTCCTAGGGCTGTATCATACTCTCAGATCATTTATAAATGAGTTGGCGGGATGTCTGCATCGCGAGACGGGCCTGAGCATAGCGGGAGCACGATAATAGACACACAAGCGCTGGCTGGGCATCAGTTTTCTCCAGTGAAGTCTGTTGCAGCGAGGGTTATTATGTAGAATCACACTAGCAGCCATGTAAATTTTCTCTCCTCGCATTGGGCTTCTGTGCCAATTTTCCGTGTGAAACGCAAAGGCAGCCGAAGAAATAATGGGCAGGAAAGATGTTTCCATGCTCACACACACATTAGTGCAGATTTACTGCATGTGCATGCACTCACACAGCATCCATTCAGCTTAGAGGTAAAACATACAGTATCTAAATAATCCTGGCAGTTACTAGAGCAGCTAAAGAATGAAAAAAAGCAACATGGGTCTAAGAGCAGGACAGTGAAATGGCTTACTGGAGTCTCGGATTAAGGCAATGAGGCACTGTAGGATTGCTGGGGCTGAACTGTGTGTGTCTATGCACACACATTCATAAACTGTGTGTGTGGTCCACTGAAGGTTTTGGTCTGAGCTCAGCAGCAGACATCTGATGCTTCAGTGCCAAGACATAAAAGCTCATCCGGAGGAAATGTGTGTGGTGCAGGGCAGGAAAGGGCATGCCTGCGTGTGGGATGGCAGGTCCAGCTACCTGAAGGATGAAGGTGTGCAGCTGTCAGTCATACTGTGCCTCACATGTTCAGAGGTTCAGATGTGCATCCACCGCCCGTCATCAGTGACCTCCACCCACAGTTCTGCCATGACAGCTCTGACATCTGTCTGTCTACTTGAGAGCTTCCAGTTTTTGCAGTCAAGGTCATGCATGCTGCTGCAGGGGCATTGGGGGATTGGCAAAGCCTTCTGAGGGTCTCAACCAACACAGAGATACATATTTAGTTTACCAGAAAAAGGAGCTTGTCAGCAATTTGCTACATGGAGGAGGTGTCAGTATATCTGGATATGCTGCTCCTGCTGCTGCCAATGACCACAGAGGGGTGGTTGTAGGGAGCCACTACAAGGGACAAATGATTGATCACAAGAAGACAGAGGACTCGACCTCCCAAAGGCCATGTCAGAGATGTGGGATTTGAGTGGAAAGATCTTTTTCAGGACCTGGTAGTGGAAGATTGTTGTTGTAGTACTCAAGATTGGTCTTGGTCTCGAGACCGATCTCAAGACCACTTTTTTAAGGTCTCGGTCTCGTCTTGGAATCAAATGCATTTTGACTCAGTCTTGTCTTGGTCTTGGACAAAGCGGACTTGGGATTTTAAATCAAGACCAGTCAAGACCACAACAGATTTATTCTTTAACATAATTACTTTGATTGGATGTAAAACATTTTTCTTCAAATGCAGCCAATAACATTAGTCATTTGAGGTTTGATATTTTGATTCCTCTAAATCTGGCTACCTTAATCACAGAGAATTCTTATGCAAAACAGCATGCAAGAGAAAACACTAGGTAGAGTGCAGCTTCTAAAAGGCAGTGCCGACTGAGACAGCTGGGAAAACATCAAACCTCTTTCGATACCTTGAAATCAGAGGAATATTCTTTAATGGTCTTGACTCGGTCTTGCCGTGCTTTGGTCTTGGTCTTGTCTTGGTCTCGGCACATTCTAAGCTTGGTCAAGTCTTGGTCTCGATTAGTTTGGTATTGTCTACAACACTACTGACAGAACTCACCCTTCTAAGGCAGACTAACATCAAGCTGATTTAGTACTACTATAATCAAGATTTAATGACATCATGCATAATTGTTAACATTTAAGAGAAAATGTGGATGCCAAAATAAAAAGCTAAAAGCTTTCTCAAGTAAGTTCTTCATGTTTCACAGATGTGTGTTAGCTCAATAAAAGACAATAGTAGGAGAAGTGAAACAGTTGCGTAACAATTGATCAACCCCCTCATTGTAAATGGCTGAACATTGCTGTCTTGCCAAATTTAGCTGAAGGCTCGGGACCGGAGTTGTGGGTGGACGTACGGCCTGCTCCCCCCCGGCTCTGACGGGGGGCCTGTGGGCTGCCTACAGCCACTCGACATCATTTCAAGGCCTAGTTCCCTTTCATCTCCATTATTTATAGACTTAGAGCAGAGAAACAATCCCCCTTGCGGCAGCTCATTGGGCGTATGTCTCCACTGCCCCCCCCATAACACAGAATCTTTATTTACACAGACATCACTGCTTAAGCACTGGCCTCACAGGGACAATGCTGTAAGCCTTCCATCGCTGCCTTTTGTGTGTTATACTACAATATGAGGGAAAGAGGACGGGGACTCTGTTTAAGCTATTCACCATGAGCAGCGAGAGAATTTATCAAGTTTTGAGGGACCACTCTTTGTGCTTTGTATCCGTGCAATAGCTCGCAACTTGATGTCATCATCTTGCAATGTCCTGATGTTTTCAAAGTCTATTATCCTTAAGGGAGAGAAAAATCAACCCTGAGAAAGCAACTTCAAACCTGAACTAATCGTGCTACAGTTTCATTTGAAACGTTTCACTTTTCAAAAACCCAATCAATTAACTATAAGGGGAAACAGAAAAAAAGAAACATATGCAGTCGACTCATGGGAAGTGGAGCTTGGTAGGGATGGGGCATGTGTTGAGGATGGTGTTCCTGACTCCCTTGGAAATACTTTAACAATGCAGACTTTTAAAGCTGAAAAGAGTGATGATGGCAAGAGAGAGGAGGGAGTAAACAGAGTGAGGAAGAAAAATGCCAGCATGTTTATTGTGCATCCTACTTTATCATCCCTTTAAATATATAAAAGGGTAATGTTTGGAGCTTTTGTCATCCCTATTTTAATGCAGAGCAGCAAGATGGCTTCATAGGACAGCAGGAAGACACAGTTGTTCCCCTCAGGGTGACACATCCAAAGCCAGCCCATCCATCTCTACACGCGGTGCGTCTGAGTCTGCTGCTTGGGAATTCTATGTGAATGGCAACACTGATGGAACCTGATGCTGGCCAATTCTACTTTTCTACTTTGAATAATCAGGTAAAATTGTTTGATGTATTGCATGTCAACTTAATTTCCAACGACTGTGTATGTGTCTGTAGGAGTGCCTCAGTGTGTGCACATACTGTATGTGCCAGAGGTGCCATGTGTTAATCCATGTATGAAAGTAATTACATCCCTGGAATGAACCAGTGTAAAAACTTGAGGATGCAATTATGCTCCCATTGAATAACTCATCCTTCCTGGCAAGAGCTAATTGCATTAAAATGGATTGTGTATGGTTCTCCAGCACGAGGCATTAAGATTAATGCCAGGAGAGTTAATAGTGTGTCATCTTTTGAACCCCTTTCCTTCAACCAACCACCTGCCCCCTCCCCACACTTCTAACACTATACAAGGTTAGAAATGGGGAGAAAAAGAGAGAGCAGGGTGATAGACAAACCTGTTCTGATTTTCCTTTCAGCATCTGCTCTCCCAGCTGGGAAAAGACCCAAGCTATTCATCAGGCTCCACACTGATGTCTGCATGTATTCCACTCACTCAAAGGTCATGCCGTTAAAACACCAATCTGAATTCCTCTGGCCTGTTTTTAGAGCTCTGTCCCTTCAAATAGACCCAACCTGTAGGCCAAACTTATTTACATACAATCCAGACGGGTGTGGGTAGATATATGCATTTGTGCGTCATTTATCAACCTCTATTTTTCCTCTATGGTCAGTGGCCCCGGGGTTCCGTTGATAATATGTCTTCCCCCATTATAAAAACTTCATACTCTGTTTTGACAATTAATGTGTTTTGCTTTTTTTTCAGATTGAAAGCACAACCTTTGAAGGTTTGTCCTACATGTTGCTGCGACTGGAAGCGGTCGTGTGTGTTGACACGTGGAAGTCCTCCGAGTACTTCAGAGCTACCTGTTCTCTCTGAGGTACAAGGGTTAGGTGTCTGATCTGTGCGGCAGCTTACACTCACACACACACACACTTGGGGGCTGAGAAAACGTGTGTGTGTTCAGCTGTAACACTCCCAAATGGCTCAACGCGCTGTGTCATAGTTCCCTGTCAGGCCCTCAGCGCTCCAGCAGGCAGCTAATGCCTTGAAGAAATGGGCTTCCGAGCTCAACATTAATCCCTACAGCATTTCTGTCCTCACTTCCCTCTTTCCTTCATGTCAGAGCAAATTTAATGTGACACATATTCACAAGAACACAGGCCGTTGTAATTGTGTGGGCTCTGGTGGATCCCAAGTCATGATAGCAGCAGTAAGCTATGTGGCTGTAATGCCTGCGTGCCAAAACTTCTGGTGCTGGCAAATCCTCACTAATGGCTGCAGTGATACGTTTAAAAAGAAATACAATTTCTAAGTCAAGTGATGTGTTAAACAGACCCTCCACAGGGATGCCCTGTGTTTCCCCCTTTCTGTGTGAGGAAGAATAATCTTAGAAGTTCTTTGCTGAAATCCATAGAGCAATTTGTCATCCATAAACACTGTATATAAAATATATATTCTGCATATATTTAATTTTGGGAACTGGATTTTCTGTGACATTCGAATGTTAAAGGACTGAGTTTCATCCATCCATCCATTATCTATGACTGCTTATCCTTTGGAGTGTTTCTGGTGCCAAACCCAGCCGACTCTGGGCAAGAGGTGGTGTGTTTATCACAGGGCTAGTGGTGTTGATACTAGAAATATAATCCTGGAGATGTTACAGTGTGTCAGACAATAATACTGGCTGTTTTCTGAACCAGCTACTAGATACTACATATTTACTCAAGATTCCTGTATTACATACTTAAGAAAAATTAAATTATGTTTCTCCCAAAAGACAAAACAGTTCAAGTCAGTGCAAGACAATAATAAATAACCACATTAAATAAGTGTATAAAAGTCATAGTTTAAAGCATTCAGAATTTTAATAAAAACATAGGCAATCACAGTGAAAGTCTATAAAAAGTCTATAAAGTGCATCGTTGCTCATACATGAAGGGCCCCTTCAGTTGTCTACACTGCTTACTGTATGTAATGCATACTGAAGACCAAATGACCGATCAGTATGCCATTCGTTCACACTGCAGAACACAGGCAGGTTACTCAGAATGCATTTTGCACAAACAGGAAGCGATAGTCAAGATTCTTTTTGTGGTGCTTTTTTCATTTAACTTTCACAACAAATGCCCGACTGGGTTTTGGTTGTGACATTGCAGCATACCGCATTGTGGGAAACAGTAGGCAAGAAAGACTGGCTGGATGCATACTAAGGATTTCCTCCAAATCAGTATACATCCGGATTATACTGCATATTTAATACTGCAGATTTTGCTTGTGTTCACATACAGCAAACTAGTGTACTGCTAGTGTAGTATGCATTTTCGAAAACAACCACAAACATTTTGTGAATCCACTTTGAATTCAAACTGGGCTGGTGCTTAAAGCTGCAGTTGGCAACTTTGGGATAAACTTCAATAACTTTTTTGTGGTGAATGGAAAAAATGTCATGATACACAGACAGCTGTTAGTAAGTGATGTGGTCTGAGAGTATCATGAGATCTCTGTGTTTTCCCATGCCTCTGTATTCAGGACTGGTAAAAATCCTATCGCTACCGTTCTATCTGCCCAATCAGTGACTGTCTCTGTACTCTCTGTCTCGAACGGCTGGTCCATGCTGCACCTCTTAGCGACAGGTGACATCAGTATGAGCTGATTAGCTGTTTATGCCTTACACTCTGACTTGCCTCTGCCGACAACAGAGCGTCTGCGAGTGACACCAGCAGCCAGCTAAAGGTCGAGCTGAGCTTACTCCACTACAACTTTCCATGCAACCGTTTTGTCTCAGTTCAAAACTAGACTTTAAAGAGAGAGCAACAACAAACAAAACAAAACGTGAGCCGAAGCAAAAGCAGGAAGGGAAGACTGCAGCAGAGCTGCTTCCCAACAAGTCTCATGCTACAGTTAACATTAGCTTGTTAGCAAAAGTTACCAACTGCAGCTTTAAAATACAAGTGTGTAATATCCGTCCCTCACTCCGTCCTTCTGTACATGTACGATTACCCACGACCGCAAAGCTCGCCAAAAATGTCAAAGGCCTTCTTTAGATCTGGTGTTTGGTTTGTTCAAGCTGGGCTACTGTAGAAACAGCAGGCTTTGTGGAAGAGGATCCATTTCCTCTATAGACATGAAAGACTCATTCAGATTCATCTTAGTCATCTTTTATAATTACTTATACTCAATTCCTGCTAAATTCTATAAATAAATCCCCTGAAATCCTACACATTGGACCTTCAAAGAAAGTAAGTGTGTCTGTGTGTGTGTGGGGTGTCATATGGACATCGGGGCTACCCTGGAGTTTTGTTCTTAGCATAAGATTAATAAAGACATACAAAAATCAATAAGAGCTATCATGAGACCAGGCAGCACACACCGCTGCAACAGCTACTGTATGTATTATGAATATGTTTATCATCTGACAACATGCGCTGCTGTATTATTCATTGGTTCTGTTTCTACATTCAGACTGACTGTGCTGCGTCTGACTGTTTTAACGTAATGGTGCTCAGGGCTAAGATTGACTTCTGACTGCTCCAGCTGTTGAGGTTGAGAAAACACTAATCTACGCTGCTCCAACCCCATGCAGCTCTCTACTGGAATCTATAGGGGAGCCCTATACTTCGTTAACATCTTGTGGTCTGCTGATTGCTGCTGACAGCGTGCATCTTTGAAGTCTGAGCGCGCATGTGTGCGTGCACACAGTTCAAATATCTGAGTGCCCCTTGAGAAAAAAATAAAGAAACAAGGAGGGAAAGTACATTTTCAGCCATGGAAAAACCAACTAATGTGTGTGATTTAAAAGCTGTGGAGGAGGGAGATAACCTCAATAAAAGGATGTAAAATTATTTTTCCAGGGTGCACCATGACCTGTGGAAGAGGAAAATGCGCTGCTCTATCCTGGCTATTAAGTTAAGAACAGGTTTAATGAATTCATGCAATGTTTGTGCCATGAAACAAAAATCAGTCTTTGAGGTTGTGTAAAAATAAACTACATGAAGTGGAGTAGATCATCAATCAGTAGCCTTGTACACTGGATGCTCATTTCGCACCCTGATTCTAATTTTATATCTACAAATGTACTGCGTTGTGAAACCTTAGTTAGCGCTCTAATTGCTAGATGACTACGAGAGAGGTTATATAACAACTGCCATGCCTTATTTAAAGCCATTGTTACTGGATTATTTATTTAATTACTTGTCCTCATAGGTGCTAGATTCATTGTGCTGCTAGTCAAACCACACTTTATATTCTACATGAATTCTGAGTTAACATGCAGAGAGTTAAAAGAAAAATTTTCAACACCATCAGCATAGTAATCGAATGTCTGAGTGCATCTGAGTTCACGGTGAGTCACTCAGTCAAACTCATCGAGCCAACTGACTCCCCAACATATTTGAATGCATCTCTCATACTCCAATCCAGTCATGGACAAATTACAGATTTTGCAAGACAGCATTCAACCCACAAGACCTAAACGCTCACTTGCCATTTAAGAACATTGCACGCTACCAGTTCAGCAAATTAAATAAATGGCTAGTAGTGCCGGAAAGGAAGCGCAGAAAAAGGGCTGCTTTTTCCATGTGTTGATTTGAATGACCTGACAGCAATCATACCAAAACACACACTGGGGGACAACAGCTGTAGTTTTGGGCGAGTGTACCGACTGACGGCGCTGATTCCTGAGAAGACATTTGCAGCCCACGGCGTGTCATGTCCATGTCGCCGAGGCGGAGGTGCGTGTGAATGCACCGCCGTGAGCAAGGAGCAGGCTCGTTTTTTATATGATTAAGAAGATCTTGCTGCTTGTGCAGAGAGAATACATGGTCTCACTATTGATTTGGCCCTGAGTTCTCCTGCTGTGCTTGTTTATTGGCCCTTGACTTCACTTTTGTGCTCAGGAAACACCTGCCGAGTCCTGACTGCCAGCTGACAAACCAGATTCCTGAACTCATGGCTGGATGGTGGCCCACCCAATAAAACCCGCAGGAGCGCACACACATGCTCTGGAAAGGTGTGAAGGCTGTGAGAGTGTGTGCGTGTGTGTTAGACTGCACATCTCCCCGGCTGTCTGTCTGTGTTACTGGACATATGTCTGATGTGTGTGTACAGCCGTGTGTGCAGCCATGTGTATGTTTGTGTGGGCTGAGTTCATATCGACTGATCAGAGTTAAATGTAAGCAGCCCGGGGAAATGTGGATTAATCGAAGAAGCTTGCAGACAGATTCCTCTATGGTTGCACACGGCACCAGTCAGACAGCTGGTCAGTCAATGCCTCTTCTTCAATACATATCTGTGAGTACGAGAGTGTGTATTTAAAAACACACTCTCTCTTCTCCCCTATACAACACAGGTGTGGGTGTCATCTCAGTGTTTCATATTTTCACAATAGATATAGAAAAGTAAATTCCTTTTCATAATGCAGCAGTTAAAAAAGTTAGATACAGGAGGCTCCTGTCTTAAGAGAGAAAGCCAAGTTTTGCTTTTTTTTTAAACTGAGAAAAAAAGAAAAAAAAAAACAGAAAGTAAATTTCCCTCCTTCACTCACTTTCTCTTTTAGAGAAAAAACCCATTAGGCCCGGGACAAATGGCTGATGGGACAGGAAGGACTCAATAATTCAACAACCATTGTTTGCAATGCGCTCTCAATTGACCTCTGCTCCTCTGTTGTTCATCGGCTTGATGGATCTCCTCACTGTGAAGCAACTTTGGGAAGGCCCCGCTGCTCGCAGCCTTACAAATATAAATAAAAACACAGCTCGAGGCAGCAACTGCAGTGGCTGCATTATGTATAAACACGCACACATGCATGTCAGCTAAAATGAAACAAGCAGACAGAGAAACACGCAGATAAGCGCACATGCCCCGGACTTCTACATAAATCAGCTCCCATCTTTTTATTAATGACAGACAAGATTCTGCCCCACAGCTTAACTGTCACTCAACGATAAATTAATTACTGGAGCGCTGCTTGTTTCTTCACTGGCTACAGACCTCTCTCTACCATACAATGAGCTTGCATGCATACGTGAACACACAGGCTCAATAACAAGGCCAAAGCGCCATAACCTGAGTTGGAAAGTCATGATCGGATCACTTTCTCTCCCATTAAAGGGCCTATTAAACTGCTGAAGCTGCTAGTCGTGTTGACTTCAGTGGTTTAATGAACATATCAGTAACAGAACTCGGAGTGTGTGTCAGTGTACTGCACAAAAAGACAAACAAGGTGACCATTAATAGGCACAACAGTCCAACAGCTCAGAGAAATGTATTGCAAGAGGTTGTAATGATGCCGCAACAGGTGTTACAGGGATCCGGGGGGGGGGGGGCATGATGGCCAATCCAGGAATTTGGCCCTTCAAGGAAAAATTCCAAGTTCCACATCATTATTCACATCATATTTTTTCGTTGTTTTTGGATTATATGATCTTTATCCAAATGTTTCCTTTGTATTCAACTATTTGCAACACAAATGTATAGAAAA
>JAQFJA010000012.1:24019799-24034015 GCA_029874485.1 Naso brachycentron | reverse complement strand
CTATGCGATCGGTTTAATAAAGTGCTAAGGTATGGTGGCATGCTGCATTTCAAGACTTTATTAATGAAAAGGAACCAGTGCATATCTTGCACCGCAGATAAAGGTGCCCATCCCACTTTATAATACGGAATAAATACAGTGATGTGTGGAGTAACTGGCACCAGTAATAAATCTGAGTGCAGAGTGATAAACTGAGTCCAGTGAAGTGAGAGTGTAGGCAGAAACATGTCTATAGATAACATCATTATAATCCAAAACTGATAAAAAGACGGCTTCAGTGATCCGTTTCCTACAGAACAAAGGGAAACTTGATTTGTTTCTGTATAAGTATCCAATCTTTCATTTTAATTTACTGATGTCAATATGAAATTTAAATATAAGTCTCTGATCCAACCAGATGCCCAGATATTTGTATTTTGAAACCCTTTCAATACTATGTCCTGTTGGAGTGGTGATATATAAAGCATCGTCTGCAATATTGCTGGCTCTTGAGAATATCGTGTCAAATTGAAGAAATATGTGAAATATCCTCAAGTAAAACCTGTGAAATTTGTTGATCTCTATATGTCCTTCAAGTAGTTTCTTATTCACTTTAGAGCTTTAGAATAAAATTCTATCTTCTAAATGAGTGTTGTGCAATTCAGCATAGGCCTGGTGTAATTATTGCTTTGAGTTTTTTTTTTTTTTTTTTTCAGTAGGCAAAGACTAATCCATCATATTGATAGTCCACATAGATCCCTATGGGCGAGTGCACGCTGACTGCATATTTATACACTCTGTGGTAAACCACGTTTTCCTGAGTCATTCATTGAAACTGTGTGAGGTGATATTCTTTTCCTCTGTGCCACAGCAAAGACTTCTTTGACAGCAGCCTGAAACAAACAGAGTTTTTCCCCCGCTATGTTTTGCTCATCGGTGGTTTTTCGACTGTGAACTGAAAGTATCATAAAATCCACCATCTGAGAAAAAGAATAACTGTTTTTACTATTTTTTTAAGCATTCCTCCCATATTTTTGGGGACAGGGCAATTGGGAATGATTTCAAGGATTATTCAAGGCTCTTAATAAACCAATACTATCACTGGGGTAGATGAAAGCGCACTCCCACACTACCCAAAAAGAAAAATCATTGAAGTTCAGAGCTCAAAGTACTGTAAGATAACGCAAAGACATGTCTCTGCTCCTGTCTAGCCATGGCCAATTGGATTAGTTAAACCAATGATAAACTGGAAAAGTGAAGGTCTCTCTCTGTGTAGCAAGAGCATGTGCTCCATTAAAAGCCTCTTCCTTTTCATAGAAATGCAAAAAGGCAAACAAGTGAGACAGACGGGAAAAAAAAATCCTTTTAGTAAGGGAGGCACTGGCTGTTCCTTTAGTGGCAATAAGCCTGCATAAGACCACTTGGCTCACAATACATAATGTAAAACTAGCTGTCTGTGGAAGCTGTGCCATCATGGAAAGGCGATGCATGATGGATGCAAATGCTGCTCTGCCCACAGAGGCCGAACACAGTGAGGAGACGAGGCTGCTTGGCTCTGCAGACAGCATCTTAAGTTCCATCCACCACATCGCTATTGGTTAGCGATTCTTTGCTCCGTTCCCATGGGAGCTATCGGCTGCCTACAGTGCGAGGTCAAATTCTGTGGCACTGTTCCCTCAACTCTTCTGCACTGGAATAAAACCTATTATGATTGAGCCCAGAAGAGAGTGTTCTCACTACGTAATGGCAGTCAGCTCATATGCCTCATCACGCACACTGAACATCTGCTGAATATTCACATATATAGTTTTTTGTACTGCCTTTCACACAGTGAAAAGCAGTGTGACAAATTCTTATCCCACATGTTCATATTTACAACCATTCCAGTTTTGACATTGCTTATAAATACAACAATGCATGCTGTAAGATGATCCTAGTTTAAATAACTCTCACACTTTGGATTTACATAAGACTTTACATCACTTTTTTATATAACAATGCATCCAAATACTGCACGTGGAAACCAGTGAAAGAACCTAGATATAGCACCAACCACACAGCCAAGGCACACACCTACACCAACTCATTCACCCACACACACACCCAGGCAGTGTGCGTGTTTCCATTACACACTTTTGTTCCCATCTTCTGTTTTGTTCTTCACTGTAATTGGAAAGCCAGTGAAGGCATCCTGGGAAACATGATCACGCCGCGAGGGCAAAGAATCCAAGCAGAAGATATTAAAATGTAAAAGCTTCATCTTTTTTGTGTGATGGCAGTTCAGGCTGGGGTTAAGGTGTCCCACCACCGGAGCAGAGGGGGCTGTCATCTTCTCATATAGCCCCTTCTGTGTGTTCTCCCGTCTGTTTGGACGATCATCTTGTGGGTGTGCTAAAGTTTAATGCTGATGAAAGCTGACTGACATCATGAGAAATTAATGTTACATATCAGCCAGAGTGCTCCTGCAGCTCAGGGTGGAGAAATTTAGATCGTTTACTTTTCCTTCGGGAGTCGGATGGTGAGTTTAAAGTTATGTGCTTGTGTGTGTAGGAGGGTGATAGTTAAGTTGTTATGTGTGCTATTCATGTGGGGGTTACATATACAATTTATTATGGGAATTAGAACTCTAAGATTGCTGGAAAATCTTTATTTTTATCACCAAGTTTATTTTATTACTTCCATCTTTCTTTGAAAAGTTTGGCGCATAAAGCATTTTGCAAATGTTATATAGGGTTGCCTGAAGATGCATGGACTTATTAGCAACACTTGCCATAATGTCCTGGTCTCCACAGATTAATTAGTGCATAGACATCGTCTCCTTCAGACTAACACCTAACTTTGTTCTTGCTTTGTGCCAGTCCTTTAATTAGTCAAGAGACTTTTTGCTTTATGCTATTTTTACCGTCAAACATTCTTTTGTTTTGTTTTCTCCTCTTTATGCAGTGTCAGCCTGCACACAAGCCGTCCAAACCGTTCCAACAGTGACGTATCTCTTCAATTTATGTGTGAAAACATAATGTGCATTATTGGTGTCGAGATTTTTCTAAATAAAAACAGACCTTGTTTTACAGAGGAGCATTACAAGCTACTTTGTTGAGAAACTGGACTTAATTACTGCCTTGCCGAACTGCCCTTCGTCAGCATTTAGTGGGAGAGATCAGAGAGTTGACTTCTTTCTTCTTCTGGCTAATTAGTATGTATATGCAACACTAGTGGAAAACAAGTGCTGTAAAAATACATGATTATTTTACACAGAGCTCCACTCAGCACTGAAATGTCTTAATTTCATTACTCCACATGCAGACTTGGAGCTACATACACAAAACTGTGCTGCTGTTTCTTTGTTTTCTGACATTTTCGCTCCTTCTCCAATCTAGCCTCTAGATGTGACTCATTTAAAAAAAAAAAAAAAAAACTCCTGTAACTCTCTCTTTGCCTTATTAACACATGTCTGTTTTCCTGTTTGGCAGCTGGCGAGACAAGAGGGTTGGGACTTCTATCTCTTCTTCTCATCGTGTCGCTGTCTGTGCATTACTTTGTAATCTGTTGTTTTTTTTATGCTATCTAGAGCAGGATGGGCCGGCAGTGCAGGTGGAAACGTGGGGGCGGTGGGTTGGATGAAAGCTGGTGGGACTATTTATCATTCTGTTTCTCCCTTGTCAAGTCAAAAAACACAAGACTGTTCTTCTCTTAGCCATAGAGTAGTGATAACAATAGGCAAACCGTCAAGCCATTTCTAACATCTGTATTTCACACACAATCCCCCGCTGACTCGGGTTTGAACATTCCCCATACAGCCCTTGACACAGCAAGCTGTCTGCCTCCTTACTTTGGCAGTTGCTGCACACAAACATACACAGAGACACGCGCCAGGAGCTTGCACATACCCCAGCAGAGATGCAGATAAACAGTTGAATAGATAAGGAGCCAACAAGATGAAATGTAAAAACAATTTGACTTGACATACTGCATACACGCTCACATTCCTCCTCCTCCTCCTCTCTCTCTCCTTCAGCCCCGCAATAAGAGCATCATCTCTTTGTTTTCTTTGTCAAGTTGTGGTAATGGGAATAGATGCCTTGAGAAATGAGATGAGTGATCACAAGTCATTAAGAGTTAAGATGTGGAAAGGGAAGAGCTCCTCTCCTTTTTCAGTTGTATATTAAAAAAAACAAAAAACCTTCATCAAGTGGTAAGTGATCAGGAGAGCCATGCAAAAGTGGGAATGCATTCAAAGACACACACATCACTGTGGATTAAGTGTCAGATACACATCTAGGACCCACTGCAGGAAGAAAAACACAAGTTTGGTGGAATTTAGGTGTAATTTATGCTCACTATGCAACTATATGGTTTCCTGTGGGCATCATTTTCTCATTCTCCTCACAAAATATGCCTGGAGACATTTTTTTCTCCCCTTGAGCACACGCAAGTTCTTTTCTACAGTGGAATTTCTAGAACTCAAAGTCTGGATGTTTGTGGCAACTTATAAAAAAAGTGTATATGCCAGGAGGGAAAAAAACAACAACTCACAACTCACTTAAGATTTTGATCCAACATTTTTTGAAAGTCTGGCATTTGTAAAAAGTGTTTTCTGCAGTGGGGAATAGCAATATAGTCCAAGATGTGAGTCTGAATAAAATCTTGTTCTTGGTCAGGGCCTTTATGCTGTTGACACCTTTAGATTTAAAAACCTGTTCCATAAGGTATCCAACAGAAAAAGTTACAAACAACTTCTGCAAGGGCTTGACTGTCAGTGCTATACAATATGTGAAATGTAGGGGTGGATAGAACGCATTACAAGTAACACTCATGAGTAAAAATTCCTTTTATAAGGAACAAATACTTAAATTTTCCTGTTTTAAAACTTTACTTCTACTGCATCCGAGTATATTTTCGAGGCAGGAATCTGATTTTTGCTTCACTAAATCTGCTAAACATGTAGTTAATTTATTAAAGCAAGCTAACGTTAGCTGTAGAAATGTTAGCAAGCTAATGCAGCTGCAGCTGTTTGTGCCAGCTAACTCTTTATTTTATTCAGTTGTTAACACTCTCTCTTAAGTCGAGTTTGAACCGAGACAGAACGGTTGCAGGGAAAGTTGCCGCAAAGTAAACTGGTCCATCTGAGCTCGAGCTCGAGTCGACTGACGATGAGGGTTCCAGACACTGTTGTTGGCAGAGGCGAGTCAGAGCACGGTGAGCTAATCAGCACGTACCAACATCACCTGTCGCTGAGAGGCGCAGTGTAGATCGGCAGATTAGGATAGAAAATCGGAGAACGTCACTGATTTTTCATTTTTCTGCGATTTCCCTTGTCCCAGTGGCAAAGAAAATATCATGGTAAAAACAGTGCTTATAGGAGACCAATTTAGCAGCGAATGGTGTCATTTTTCAACCACTATTACGCTGTGTAATCAGGTTATACATCATAATGACAAAGCCAAAAAAAAACTGTCTAGTTTCACTTTAACATAGGTTCAAGAGCAGGGACACGCAACCACACTTCTAATCACCTGACAAGTCCACTTATACTTTGTCACCCCATACTGCTCTGTCTGCCTCATATCTCTCCGCCCACCCATCCTCTTCCCTCTTTTCTCATTCTTCCTGAATAATCCTGAACATACTTCAACATCTCATTCCAGGTACAGGGGGAGGAGGTCTCTAATCAGCTCAGGCAGAGAAAAATGCCACGACCGGACCCCCATACTGAGTCTACCTTTGCCTTATCGACACATCCTCCCAGACTCAGAACTCAAGATGACATCCTCCCTTCATCTCCTCGACCCCTTCCTCTAAAATTTAACTATTAATCATCAAAATTATGTTCATTAAAATTTTAAACTGAATTGTTTTGGTGTGGACCCTGCTAGCGAAACCTCTGTTACACAGTCTGCTCTAAATGTAGGGACTGATTGTAGTGGAACAAACGTATAAAGAGCCCCTTGCTGCAGATTTCCAGCTGCCTGAAAGAAAAAGAACCACCACCTGTCTTGACCGTGATGAAAAGATGAAGGAGTAAAAAAAAATATCATGATGATGAACTTACTGTACCTCTCGAAAATACAGAGATTTTTAGTTTTGAAAAACTCCTCCTCTACAATCTGCAAGCACATTGGAGTGAGTTGCACTAACTGTAGGTAAAAAAGTAGTTAGCTGACTAATGTTAGCATAGTAATTTTTCATGTGTGACGTTAATCTTTGATGTTATTATAAGGACATTAACTTATCTTGTAGCTATAATGGTCTGTTGGACTTTTAAATTAAACATGACAAATTAATAATAATTACTTATAGAGTAACATTAAAATGGAATGTATTTTTGAATAATTTCTTAGGCACATTTTTGCTTTAACTGGTTTCTCAAAGTGTAACTTTAATATATAATTCTATGTCATTTTAGCCTTGTCCTTTTACTTGAGTCATTTTTTTATGGGAGAAAATGTCCTTTTACTTGATTACGGATTTTAAGTACTCTATCTACCACTGGTAAAATTATTATTTAGTCCACATTAATGTCCAGAAACTATTGCACACTTATTACTGAAGATTTCATGGATAAAAGGAATCATGCAGACATCTCCCACTGTTTTTTTTTTTTTTGGACATTTATGTTATTCACTTACACACTGGATATACATGTTTTTAAAATCATATTTACCACATCCTGCAGTTACAGCTCAACAAAGCAAAGATGCGATTCATCTTCATGTATTTGTCATGTATTGTAAATACTGTACTTTTGTTCAGTTTGAATGCATGACTTTTACTTACAACAAAGTATTTTAAACTGTGTTATTACTGTTTTTACTGAAGAAAACATTCTCAACCACCACTTCCTCACCAATATCAATAAATCTAGTCAAAACATATTTAATGCATGAAAAGGAACAATGGAACAAAACTTTCATTAAAATAATAAATTCTATGTTGAGCTGGTAACTCTGCTGTTCACTGGGCACTTTGGTGCATGACTAAGGTTTGGACTGAATGAACTACTGTTAGAGCATTGCTGCAGCAAAAGAGCCAATTAAAGAGGTTTTTTTTTTTCTTTTTTAATTTGATGTGTTTGTCTTGTCCCTTAACAATTAGTGGAAATTCATTAACAACTAGTATACTAGTATAGGTTTATGTAAGTGTCACAACATCTGTAGGATCTGCGGTATTTTCACTCCAGACACAACATGGTTTCTTGGCTACATTTTCCCTTCAAAGGGGTGTAAAGACAAGTGATGGTGACACACAGGTGCAGCTCACGGAAGCAGATCTGATCTTTTATAAAAGCTAAAGGGCTCCTCTTCCTCTTCTTCTTAACTCCTGCCAATGGACTCCCCTCTTCTTGTTGCATTTTCATCCCCAAACACAGTATTTTCATCAGCTGCTTTATTTTTATTTATTTATACTTTCTCAACAGCACCCAGACTATGCAAACACTTTTCACTGCCTCTGGCAGTTTGTCTTCTTTCCCTTAAACGAATATATGAAGTATTTTGGATAGTGTGGAAGCTGAAGCATGAATTATTTACACATTTTTAGAGTATCCCTCACCCAGAAACAATGAGGGCCTGCAAACTTCTGCGGTTTATAACAATTGATCAAGTTCGCTCTTTTGCAGTTTAGTTCATATTATCATCACAAAGACAGTTTTTACCCAGCAGGACACATTATTTGAATTTAATTTGGACTCAAGAAGTTGTGTCGCTTCCATTCTTTACATGCCCCTGCACCATTTAGCACATAAATAAACATCAGCATATCCAATCACTTCCAGGCTTCCTTTAGTCTCTTCTCTCATTATTACATGTTTCAGTTTAAACAAAACAGCGTTGAAAATGAGTTAACAAGCAAAAACCTCCCCACTTTGTGACACTGGTGCATCAAGTGAAAAGGCTGTCTCTGCCAAAAAGATGAACAACGCAAATGGTTCACGTTTCTGCCAATTTGCATGATAGGAAAATGATATGCTGGACAATTGCCCTGGTGTTGATGAAAGGAAAAGTAGAAAATGGTTTCTATATTTATCTTCCCACGAGCATTCAGTTTGGGGCTCTGGCTCAAACTCATGTTGCTTCTGTGAATATTGGGATGAAGCATCGGTAGTTGCTGTTTTTAAAAGCCCTCATTCGACAGGCATGGCAATCGACAATTTCAGGAATCACTTTCTTGTCCCTAAGTGACACCAAAACAAACATCAAAGATATATCAGGATGTAAATGAGAAAAGGAGGTGTATGAAGCACAAAATGTGTAGTTGGCGGGTATTAAATGTGTCCAGCACTGTAGGGTAGGGGCAGGAGTCGAGCCCTGCATGGCACTTTTAGTACCATCAGGTGTGGATTACCACTTCGGCTATCATCAGCACTGCCTGGTCCAGAACTCTCTTCTATTCACACCAGGAAAAAGCCAAACAGCCTGATTACAACCTATACAAGTGCAGGTGCAGTGTCTGCGTGAGTGTGTGTTTAGGCAGATTATAGTGTATACTTTGCAGGCACACTGCTGTAGCCTGCTCCTCTGATTAACTCTGTGGGGGTAAAATGACTGTGAGGGCTGCATGGGGACTTGGATGAAGAGGGTTGGGAAAAGAAAATAACAGTGCAGGGGAGAAGTGGGGCTGGCTGGGGGAGTGGGTGGACAATTCGATGAGATTGTCTACTTCGTGTGTGTGAATGCGTGTGTCTCTCAATTGAACTATATTTTTGGTTTTACTGTGTTTAAGTATGAACCTGTTTCTCCTCCAGAAAATCCCATATACGACAGCAAGAAATAATCTAAATACAATATGTTCTTCTTAACCACCAGCAAATTTCAATCTCCTTATTTTGACAATATATTTCTAAGTGAATTCAATCAATAATACACATAATAGATGTTTGTTTTAGCATCAGCACTTTGGAAAAAAGTACTTTTGTTCTATTAGAGTTTTTTGCACAGGCGGAACGAGATGAAGTGACTCAAATTTTATAAATATTTTTCTGTTGCTGGGGCTGTGTAAAACCTTCATTGCAGAACTTGGCATTTTCCATTACAGCTTGACAGCTTCTCTCTGAAGTTTGAAAACATCGCCTCATATTTTTCTCAAGCCCTTTAGTCCTCAGCCTCATAACCATGCTAGAAAAATCCAAGGCAACAAGTTGAGCCTAATAGGCAATTAGCTTTTCAATAAGCCCCACTCACTGTGATTACTGGACTACATTAGTCCTTGATTTGAGTGAGAAATGGTTGCAAGCTAGATGATCACGGCCATGTTTAAAAAGTAATTAAAGTTTTGGTAGAGTCAAAAGTATTGTGCATGTCAAGGTAGAGCTTATATTTATAGATTTTGCATTTGCTCGCAAGTGTTCCAAGAAGCAAACTGTATACACTGACTTTAAGTTATTTTTTTGAGTTTACCACCAGACCATGAACGGAGCATTTCTCCAGGGCTGCTCGGTTCGGGTTCACTTCACACATTTCGGGTTGTCTCTACACAGCACTCGCTGACACGGCCTTTCCTACACTCATTTGGAATGACTTCATAGTGCGTGCCTCTGCTCCTCAGTGTCCCTGGCCTCTCCTTGGCCCCCCCATCTCTTCCTGTTTCCTTGCATCGGCTCCATTTTTGTCTCTGAGTCTCTGTAAGAGCTCCAGTTGTTCACCAGCTCTAGCCTGAGCCGAGGGATCGATGAGCGACCGAGCCTCTTACTGTAATCACTGACCCGTCCCCAGCCACCATTTGGCCCCTGACCTCCCTTCCCTCAGCCGTGAGCATGGAGCTTTATTTCTGCAGAGCCAGGCCCAAGAGGTCGTAATGATTCCAGTTCACTCGGGTTACAGCCCCTGAGCCGGCTCAAACTCCAAAAGTCGTGACTGATTTTGCTCCTATTGTTGCTCTGACTTCACACTGTTGGCATAACTCAGCCTGTCTGGCAGAACGTGGCGAGCTCAACAGTTCACAAAAGGCAAGATTTGGCCTTCATTTCAATTCCCTGATACAAAGTGTCTCCCAGGCCGATTCTTTAACTGCCATTGTGTTTGACACACAGACACACAATGAACTCCTGACTGACCGGACATTTTGTGTAGCCCAGGTTTTTCCTCTGAGAGCCTCAAGTATCTAGGCTATATACCTGAGGGTGTTTTGATAAATCATTACTTAGGTAGTCTAGGTACCTGTCTCCATGGCAACCCTCAACCCCTGTGCATAGAATCTGCAGCATCGCATACTACTGCATGGTTCTCAGCATCTAACAGCAACAATTACAACACATTTCTTTAACCAGTGATGATGGAAGGATGAGAATTGGAATGATGTACAGGGTCAAGTAAATTAACAATAAGTTCACATTCAACATGTGTATCACTGAAACTTAATATATTTCTAGCTTGGCAATGCATTGGATGAAGACTCAGATGTGTAGTGGTTGCGTGAGCCCAAGGATGCTCTTCTGGAAAATATTCACCGCTCAGTAGCTGCTTACTAAATTAGATGGCAGACAAAAGATTCTTGCTAATTAAGTGTAGGACAATAAGGGCATGGCTGTCAAAGGATGCTTTACGTCTGCCAGAACAGTTTGAGCACTACTGAAGTTGAATAACAACATCGTTCGTACTGTAATGTTTGAAGAACCGGTTTTGTGCATGACCAGGGAGGTTGATAGGGTCATTATTTACAATAACAGCACTCACCCTGAGATGCTGAATGCTTAATCTATCAACTGCGAGTCATCTACCCGCAGTGATTTACTCCTCAGTGTCTGCTGCTGCTGCTGCTGCAGCTCCTCAACTCTGAGAGCTGATAGCAATCATGTCAAATCCGGCTGGCTTTAGAACACACATTTGTGAAGGCGCGTTCATACTCTCAATAGCACACATACTATTTCCATGTGCAGTGAATCATTAAATTACAGAGTGAAATGAAAGGAGTTCCCCACGGACGTGCACAGTCATATGTACAAATCTATTGCCTATCCTCATTCTCTCTGAATGTAAAATGATTAGCCGAGTCTGAGCATTGTGTATGTGCCTTTACTCTTACACACATTTGCCTGCCGCTTGATCATTTAACTTAATTCAGCTGGATCTTCAAACAGACTTCTAAATATGTGCTGAGAGAGGGCTGATTGAGCTAAAAGACGGCACTTTACTTGTTGCAAAGTCAAAAGGCAAAGTTGGCTTCACCTAATAATACACTGATTGCCTCCATGCTTCACTTCTGTTTAATTTTTAAGTCATTTTTTGTCTTGTCAGTTACCACATTGTTATAATCTATTGTGTTATTTATCAAATGCTGCACACATTTAAAAAGGAGCAGTAAAAACATCTAATTAACATTAAACGTAAGCAAAAACACATTTATCATGCTGACATCACAAAAATTTCATTAAATAACCTCATTACTTGCCCGTATAGAAGTTTATGTGTAACATTTAAGCCCGGAGAGAAAAACTAATTTATTGCCAAGCTGTGATGTGCTACAATGCATGTCACACTAAATCGAGATTCTTCATGAAATTATACATTTTCCTGAGACAGAGAAAGCGTGGGAAGAAAAGAGGAATTTCGTTTCAGTCTTGTCACCAAACGTGTGAAGGGGACGCTTTGTTTAGCTCCCATTAGCCAATGGGCTGCTGTGTCATTCAACATTAGCATCATGCACCGTCCACCAGGCCATCGCTTTGAGGTGAGTCAGAGTTAAAGCTTCCATTTGTTCCTTTGGTGCAAAGTCTCAGGCACTTGTCTCTTTCATGCTTTTCCATCTAACGACTCCCAATACCTCTCTTCCTCTCACAATCAAATGAATAAGTCATATAATTGCAAGCAGCAGACAATGTCCTTTGCTGTGCAGCACATATGTTTTTAACATTTCCACCATGCAGAGTGCAGAGAGCAGCGAGCACGGAGCACAATGGAGGGGAAATTCAGCGCCTGGATGCAGAAATGGAAGGCTAAAACCAGCCATTGTTTACTCTCTGAGGAGCTTAGCTTAGAGGTTGCATTAGGTGCTTTAAAAAGAGTTTGTTTATTCCGGTGTATAGTCAGTAAATAATAAATAATGAATTAATTGATTCCTTTCTTCAGGGGTCCTTTGCTTTGAAGCAGGGTGGGCTTTGAAAACTTTGGCATCAGAGAGAATTTTGCCAGGTAGCTGCCTAATTACACATCCAAGGCCTGGCTGTCTATTAGATTTTAGTTTTTAACTATCACAAAAGCTGCAGTCTGCCCTCTGAGGCATGTATGTCCTTTTAAAAACCATAACAGGGATTAATAATCACTTTTGTTGGCTGAAGTATTTTTTAACTGAGCCTATTAATACACAAGCAGGGTATTTTTACACTCCTCTGCGAAGTATAAAAAGGTGACATATTGTTCAGTCTTAACCTAACATACAAGTAAAGTGTAGAGTGATCATTTACAGTGTTGATGTTAAATACGTGGAAGGTTAGAAGCAGGTGGCGAATGCAGGATGATTTATGTGTAAACCCAGATCTTACTGATTCATCTGGCATGGACAGTGACACATTTTATTGGTATCTGCTGTTCTGATACAGACTACATTCTATTGCATTTGCACACTTTGTTTTCCTCGTCTCTTTCTTTAACATCCACATTACATTTCACCAGGATGCCCGATAATATTTCACTCATAATATTATTTGCCCCAGACAATTATTTAAAAGCACATTACCAGAAATAGGGACTTGCACTTGAGATTTGGACTCAAGTTACACCCAGTGACTTGAGACTTAACTCACGCTCAAGGTTTATTTTGTTCTTTTTTAGCAGTAACAAGGTCTGACAAGCTAAATCTCATTTCCCTCTTAATGCACGTGTCCTTACCCATGTGCAATCTTAACTACTATCAATAATACGGTACGTGCTTTAAATTTCACAGAAATAGCTATGCTGTGTTCTAAGCAGACCGACTGGCATGCAGCAGATGAACACTCATTACCACCACGAGAGACTTGAGACTTGACTTGAAGCTCGAGGTCAAAGACTTGAGAATTTACTTGGACTTGAGCTCAAAGACTAGTGATCATTTCTGCAAATTACACAAGAGCTTCCTTGTCTATGACAGAACTCCTCTCGGCATAATGACATTTAGGGACAGTTTACATGGTGCAAGTTTTCGCATCAAACGAAAACACTTGTTGCAGATCGGCCTTCCTTTTGCATGACAATGGCATGTGGGCGCCACTGAACCTGCACACATTTCTTTCTGGCTGTGTAAACCGGCAAGCGGAGTGCCTGTGAACACAGTGATGATGCTAATGCTAATGCTAGCACAAGTCAATGCATTCCGCTCTGGCCGCTACCAAACTCTGATTAAACACTCCACAGTGCACTGAAAGCAGGTTGAATATGATGACAGTCTATTGAGGCAAATTTAAGTGTTCATAGCATAATTTTAGAAGTCAATCTGAGGCTGAATTTCTTTAGTTTGTGGCAGCTTAGAGTTTAGCAGCAACAGGAAGATAACAACTTCAGCAGCTCTAACAGTGTGTCATTAAAAACTTACACAGCCGACCGCTGGCCTGACATGCATACTACTGTGCTTTTGGTTGTTCATGTAAAACCTGACATATTTTGAAGACGCAAAGGAAATAACTTTCCGTCTTTGGCAGGGCTGCTCCCGTGTAAACGTGTCTTTAAAAAATTCATAGTATTCTTTGCAGAAATAGTTACTAGTCTCTGAGCTCAAGTACAAGTCAAGTCTCAAGTTTTTGACCTTGAGTCTCAAGTCAAGTCTCAAGTCTCTCATGGGGTTTCATGAGTGTTCATCTGCTGAATACCGGTGCTTACAACACAGCATAGCTGTATTTGCGTATCAAAGCATGTACGTATTACAGATAGTAGTAAAGTTTGCACATGGGTAATGACGCATGTGCATTAAGAAGGGAATGAGATTTAGCTTGTCAAACCTTTTCATTGCTAAACAGAAAAAAAAGGTTGTTCACTAGTCCCAAACCTCAAGTCTGAGTCAAGTCTGAAATCTTTTGAAGTCGAGTCTTAAGTCAAGTCTCAAGTCACTGAGTGTGCAACTTAAGTGTGACTTGCATCCAAGTCTCAAGTACAAATCCCCATCTCTGATCTTCTGTGGCTGACTAAGAGTAATGTGTGCCAATTGCAGTATGAAGACAGTACGATAAATACACAGACTAATAGATTGTGACATTTAGTGTCTGAGCAATGCAAGAGATATATATCTCAGTAATAATCATCAGGCTGCTGAGAGGAGAAGGTCCTCATGAAACA
>JAQFJA010000012.1:24003277-24017223 GCA_029874485.1 Naso brachycentron | reverse complement strand
TTTTTTTTTTTTTTAGCCTTGTGCAAATTTAGAGGTCTTTGGCAGTCGCACGAATTTGAAAGGCTTGAGGCTGAGAAGTGTGTCTGCCTTTCATTCAAGGCAGCTGTTGTGCTGTAATAATGACAGATATGACGTCCAACTTCAAAGAGAAATTAGGTATCTGGGAGACAGGAGACTGATTGACACTGCCACAAGCGTCTGATAATTGCATCTGACTCTTTCAACAAACACAGAGACAACAAGGTGTTGAGTGGGAAGATAATGGCGGAGGACATCAAAGCATTAGCGGCTGCTCTGCAACTTTGTATAGAGAGTGCTTTACCATCGCTGTTATCAGCGCATCGTGTCGCTCGGTCCATGCCCATTAGCAGCCGATCATACTGTAAGTAATGCTCTGATTTGATGTGACTTTGTGAATCATTGACTTGATGGTAATCATGCTGGAATACTATTCTTATCAGAGTAATCAGCCTGTAGCACACAATAGCCAAATAGCCCCATTTAGCTGACACGACCTCTGTCTGGGACCAAAGAGCTTTCGTTTTTCTCTTTGCACTATTAGCTGAGCAAAAAGGAGTCTGATATAAGTCTGTCTGGCTTTGTAATGGCTTGCTACCACAGGGACGTGGGTTTGTTCATTGGAAATCTTAAACAAAGCACAAGGTCTTTTGGCCCTGTCTGATTTGGGAGTGGGGAGAGCGGGATTGGCTATTATCTCGTGGGGGCTGCCGCTGAGGAGCATTGGGAGGCTGCAGCCGGACCCCAGGTGCACCGTCGTACACAGAGGAAATTGAGCAAACAGGAGATAAGTGAGATGGAGGGCTATCTCTCTCTGTAGGGCTGCGTCACGGAACCATCCCTCACTATTATATAGGATGGTTTCCACTCCTTTGTGCACCTCACCTCACCTCCTCTCCCGCCCTCTCCTCCTTTACCCTAAACACAGACCAGACACAGTGTCAGGTGGTGAAGGACGTCTTGGAAAACTGCTCCATTTCGAACCCGCAGTCTATACATAGCATGAAAGTGGATTACCGTGAGACATCAACCTAATCAAAAGCCGGCACTTGCTATTATGCTGTGCAGTGCATACTATAAATATGACATATTGACACGGGTAGAGGTGGGAGGCAGTGACAGGAAGGTTAGGGAAGGCATTTACAGTCTATGCAGCAGCTTATGCTCGAACACCCTGAGGCGAGTGAATAAACAGACAATGCTCAGTCAATGCCTGTGCTGGCAGTACAGAAATGTAGGAGACAGGCAAGTCAGAGTGCAAGACAAGTCACAATAAGGTGGCCTACCACTGTCTAGCCTGGCACATAAATGAAGTAAAACATTATTAGAATCAACACATACATAAAAATGCTGTGCATCCATGTCAGCTGATAGAGGTGTACCCCCACCCACCCAGAGGAGATGGCAGTGACAGGGATAAGGGATGAGGGGAGGCCTGTGGTGGTCATCACTGCAGCTCACGCGCCTGCTGGAACAGAGCGGTAGTGGCAGGCTCCAGATGTGGGAGGGCCGGGGGGCCTTTAGCGCGGCATGTCTCCAACCATCACAACATACAACAACAGTGGGCGGAAAAATGAAGGGGGGGGGGGGTGTTCGCGGCTGGCTTGAATACATCACTTAGACGGAAAAGAAGGGAGATGGTTGCACGCCTAAGAATGAATTGTGTCTCATTTTGGAAGGAAAAGATGAGAAATGTGGGGGCAGTTAATGACTAGTGTGTTATCTACATTTTACCCTTGAGAGAACAGATGTGGTTGTGTTTCAATGTGAGGCAGCCAAAGAAAAAAAAGGAAAGAAATGATGTTAAAAGTTGTAAAGTTAGTTTGAGTTAGCCAGGTAAAAAAGAAAACAGCACTGTACCTACTGTATTCAGGAAGAGCTTACGTAAGGACAGATGATAAAAATGTCACCACGTTGCATCATGCAGGTGGCCAGCCAACCTTTACTTTTGTCCCAGTGATTTAAAGCTTTTCCGGCTAGCTCTCTATTTTCCCTCTACCAGACTCTGTTGGCTCATTAAAAATAATTACAATTAAACTGAGGAAAAAAAACTGAAATGCTGAGTGAATGAAGATGGCTTCATCTTTCATCTTTAGACTGTATGTAAAATGCGAAGAGGATGTAATAACATGCTATACGATCAGTAGTTATTTCCGCTCCGACAGTACTCGAGCTTTTCCTTCCGTGGCAGTCACCATAACGTGTCTCTTCTGGACGTGGGTGACATTATCATGAAGACACCAAACAAGTGGGAGGCTTCTTTGTCGGAACTGATATGTGAAGTGTGATGGCAGACTGGTGATGTGCTCATTATAGCAATCATGTGAGTGGATGACATACTGTATCTGCATGCAATTCCATGTCAATGTTTCCTTTCATTGTTCCATTTTCTTAGTAAAATGTATGATTTTTTTCAAACTCTGCACGAAGTACAATCACTGTATAAGATCACACATCACGCCAGTGCTGACATCTGACTCTCATAGGTCCACACTATCTCAAGAAAACTGGGAAACAATTGCATTTGCAACCCCAAAGATCTCTTTTTCTGCACAGACTTTCCTTCTCTTTACCTTTCTCTCTGTCTGTTTGTCTCTGTCTGTCTGTACAACAGCACTGGTGGGGTTTATTAACTCCTGGAAGTTGTTATATGCCCATTATACACTGGATCAATCTTCATTAGTCATTGGTCAGCGTGAGTTCAGGCAGAGGAAAAAAGAAGCTCCTGTCACTAGCAAAGATATCTCGGACCGGTTACTTCGACAGATTCTCAAAGGAACTGACCTTTGCTGCAGTCAGTGGAGCTCAGGGGGTGATTGAGGAGTCATTCAGCCCTGGCTTATTGACTGCTTCTTGCTAAATCTTTTGGCTGATTGTTCAGCTGCTCTACTTTTTCCAGAAATCACAGTTAGATGAAACTGCAATCAGTGTCTTCTTTATATTAGAGATACAGATGATAAGACACATTTACATTCTAGTGTATAAATGATTGATGATCAGTAATATTCAGCACATTCTCTATTCATGAGAGTTGTGTAGGAGGGAATTGCAGCTGTATTGATAATTCCGGATGAAACCTTGAAGGAAAGAGAGCGTGACTGAACATACTTGTGTAAGACTGTTTGGCTATATGTCCTTGCATTTGTTTACAAGGAGGCCTGCTGGTATGAATGTCACATTCATCTGTTTTTTCATGGTGAATTTAGGTTTGTTTGATTCTTATACTTTTAAAAAAACGACAACCCACCTGCAACAAAAGCCTTAGCAGCTTATCCCTCATTAACTCTGTGTGTGTGTGTGTGTGTGTCTGTGTGTGTGATAAGGGAGATTACACTGAAGCTCATCTTAAGCACAAATGTGTGCTCTCAGTGATTGTAGACATGTCACCATCACAAGCCAATCACCTCAATGAGTTACAATGAGACAGGCAAGTAAGCAAAGCTCTACGCTTTATTACTCCACCTATTATTGTAAACAGACACCCAGCTGGTCCTGCAGATGAGCCACTTACACCCATGCATGTGTCTTTCGGTGTGTGTGTGTGTGTGAGAGACTTAAAAACACTGCAAGTCGGTGCGAAAGAGCATCTAAGGCAGCCAATATCTTCCTGCTGGAGATTTTCTTCTAACCTAATATTAATGTGCCCATCTTACAAAGTGTTATTGAATCAAAAAGAGAGCAAGGTAACGGCTGGGTGACCGAGAGAAACGGCATATAAAGAAGCCATAGAGAAAGAAGCTTATTTTCTTTTCATTTGGTCCTGAGTGGTGATTTCGGGGCTCCGATCGATGCTGGGTAATAAATAAATAAAACAAACATAATGTGAATCTGTTTCTTTTAGATTAGCACACATTAGAGTGAAGCCTTGCCATATCTTAATGTGAGGAGAGAGAGGAGAAAAATGACTCGAACGCTCTCCTGATAATGGAGGGTTTATTACAGTAAATAAGGCATTCCCTCATTTCCTGTCTGCTAAAGCTGATATTTTGTATGGTGCCACTGTCTGCAGCAGTTTTCTCGGCCAAATACAAAGCGCTGTTCAGCTATGGCATGAATGCTAAAAACACATTCCCTGGGTGAGCATTTGTTCATGAATACTACTTACTGACATTATGATCCCTCAGTTCCTGCATGAGGCTTGCAGAAATATATGAGGAGGGAGGAAAACTTGATTTTCATCTCATGCCCCGCACTCATCTCTCTTTCTCTTTTTTTAACCAAGCCAACGGTCCAATTATAGGGAGTGGAGAGTTGCGAGAAAAAAGCAGAGTTGCCAATATTGGAATACAATTTATGAATCATTAGGAGAGAGGGGGCATTAATATTTCATAGCCCTTAGACCACCAACAAGTGTTGGAGCGGATTCAGTAAACAGGCGTGTGCGTGCTTACAGACGTGTGCATGTACCACAGCAGCAGCCTCCACCGCACTTATGCAGCACTGGATGGATTCAGTGCTGCAAAGGCGCCCTGCACTGTAATGTAAATACACATACTCTTAACCTCTCTCTCACACACACCCAAAATCCCTCTGGAGGAATTCTAATTGCTGTCTGTTGGGGTGACACAGTGGGGAATCTAAAATCAACCCCCTAGCACCGTCTTCCTCACGCTCACCCTCACCCTAATCCTCCTCCTCTTATTGGCTTCGACTCCAAAATGCTCACTCCTCTCTCCCCTCAACCCTTGAGCATAATTACTTGTCTATTTACAGACAGAGTATTGGTTTCCTCTAACTAAAGAGCAGCAGGCTCCTGCTTCCTCCTATCACTCTAGACCTTAGCTGGGTCGCCTCTCCTAATCACCCACTAAAAGCCTGGAACTATATCAAAGGGTGTGTGTGTGTGTGTGTGTGTGTGTGTGTGTGTGTATGTGTGTGTGCACGTGTAGAGGTGTATGTGCATGCACAGGCATTTGTGGGTGAGTTGCACGCTCATTTGCGTACCGGTGTGTGTGCACGTATGCACACTTTTTTGCCGAACACACTGGGTATTGTGCGTTAGATCAAAGCCTAAACCCCTCTGGGCTTGACACACTCTTGCAAGGCTGCTGCAGCGTCAAAGCCAAGCCGCAGTAATTCTGCTGATACTGTATGCTGCTATTAAAAAAAAAAAAAAAGAAGTTGAGTTGGGGAGGGAGCTTTTTTTGCACAACAGGGGATCACAGAATTCTCTCATTGTTCTGCGGAGGTGGTGTGCGTGTGTCTGTGTGTGTGTTGATGGGATGGGAGTGATTGTGGGGCGGATGGGGAGAAGAAAGTGATATGTGTTCAGTTATAGATTTCACCTCTTGTGCTCCTTTCTTGAAACATTCCCCTTGGCAGCGAGGATGTAAGGCTTTCTAGAGGGCCTATATAGTGGGGGGTCACTGTTTGGAAAGAGCTTTGCTGACGCCTATGCTAAGTCCATGCTGCCGCACAAGAATAAGTAAATAAACCAACCTAGAACAGCTAAGATATATATGCTCAGCAGGGAATACAATAGCTGAACAGAATGTACAACAAGGGCCCCAGACGAATTTAGTTTTTACAGGAAAAGTGTGACTGTGTTTTGTTTTTTTTTTGCCCTGTGTCAGCTATGTGTATCCAGCTCTCTTCTGTGGCTTGCAGAGAATAACAGGTACGCGCTTTACTGAAAGAGCCGAGATGACACATGGGTGTTGGATGCTGAGATGCAGCTGGTGCTGGTGGTGATGGGAAAAGGTTCAAGCATGTCAGAAATGAATATTCTTTCTGTTCTTGGAAGCTCTACTCATCTTGGCCGGTGGTCGAGGGTCTTAAAGTGAAGTGTTTCAGGGACCTGCCAACATCAAGGTGCCGTTGTAGGTGTCATACTTGGGGAGATAAAGGACACCTTTCTGTTTTGGTCTATTTCAGAGGCGTGGTATTGGTGAGAGACAGCTAAATCAAGAAAAGGGGCCTTTGAGATAGTGAGTCGGCGGAGAGAGGTGCTCTCACTCTTGTGCTGCCCCTTCGTTCATTTTGCCTCCATCCTTTGTTGCTTATCCACAGGAGAGCCGGGTCTTTTGGAAAAGTGCGGGAGGACTTCGGCAGGGGTCTCTGTGTGAGGACAGTTACAGAAAGGGGGACAGCTCTTTAAATCAGTCTCTCCATCTCTCTCTTTCCTTCTCATTTCTTTCTTAACACTCTCTGGGCTTTAGCATGGGAATCTGATGAATAATGGAGTGAACCGTGACCTTTGCAGGGAGGGTTCAGGCTGCTCTGGCATCCTTCTGATCTGATGAGCGCTTTTGATCCAACCCACACCAAAGCGCTTAGAGACCCAGAGAAGTAAAAAGCCTCTGATAGACTGTACTGTACACGATTTGCCACTCTGATCCCCAAAATGACAATATTTACCTCAAAGTGAATCCATGAAAAGTAAAAATCTATGCTACTACTAAAGGGGGAAACTAAATCTACAAAGGAGTTTCAGCTTGAGCTGTCACTGTGACACCGTGCCTTATAATGTGACTTGGAACAAAGTTTATTTGTTTTTAATGCCACTGAATTTTTGGCAAGGAGTAAAAATGACACCTCTGAACTTCTAAGGGAGGTGTTATTGCAGCAGAGTGCGAACATAAACTGAAATCTCACACTTTTGTCTATTATTTTAGCATCCAGAGCCACGTTTTTGTCTTCACAGGTGTCAGCATTGTGTAAATTCACAAGGTTAAACTAAAGCAGAAGTTGGTATCTGGCGACGGTTTATACTTTCAGAAAGGATTTGCACGGCTCAATCAGTGTGCACTGCCATGACGTTACTCTCCACTCTGCATCACCCTGACCTCCAAGTAAAAGCTCTCCTTCTCTTTGCACCACACACCATCTCTCTACCTTTGCTCTGGGGAGTCCTCTCACAAGGAAGACTTAAATAACTTGCTCACACCTCAGGGAAAGGGAGAGGTGGAGAGAAAAGTGCAAGACAAAACGTGATAGGAGGAAAGGACGAGGGCGCACCTGTTCCCAAGGCCCGAGCAGGTAGATGATACCCTGATTAAAACAAGATGTTGAATCTGGAAAACACTGATCACACAAAACACTCTTCACCTCGGCCACGGAGTCCCAAGATGTGGGTGATATTAAAGAATGATGAAGAGTCGATCGCCTCAGTTTTGTCAGGGCTGGGAAGAGCGAAGGTGTGAGAGATGGAGGGAGAAAGAGTATATGGATTGAGGGAAGTGTTCCTGCTAAGCGAAGCGTGAAGTAAGGTCAGGAGAGCCGCATGTGAGAGTACAGAAAGGGGAGTTTTTCAGTCGATGGATGGAGGAAGGGAAAGAGAAAAACTCACTAACCCTACACTGATTGTTTTAATGTACCAGCTTGATGTTTAGAATGATACAAAATTAAAATTATGCTAAATAACAGGGTGATATTGCCAGATAATCCAAGGTTTCAATGTCCCATTCTCCAATATAAGATGAGCTGTTTTCTCAAGAAAAAAAAAGGCTTCCTTGCTTGCTGGGTTGACAGGTGGCCAAGCATTTTGCTGCATGTTGTCCAACAACAGGTGAAGTTTGCAGCAGTAGTAGCTGGGGGACTGTTGGTGCTCGCAGATTGTTGGGGGTGTTATCAACCATGGAAAAGGGCTGATGAATCATTTTAGTGCAGATGGTCCTCTCTTTCCTGCTTTCCTTTCAATTCAAAGCAAAGAAAAGAGATAAAGTGAGACAGTCGACCACCTGTGTTACTCTCCTTTCCAAATTGTACTAAGTAATCAATTGTAGTGAAACAAGTCAGAGGGGTGGTAATTTGACAGCTGGAGGAAGTGCAGACAAACAAAGCAGAGCAAAAGAAAGAAAAACTGAGGGGGTGGAAGAGTCGAAGGTGTGTTTGCATGGATTTTTTTTTTTTGCAATAAATGCTCTTGTTTTAAAGTCCTGATATTGTTTGCTTTTCAGGAGAATTCCGGCTTCTTCCAGTGTTGTGTGTGTGTGTGTGTGTGTTACTATACACACATACATAAATATACACCATTCACAAATGGGATCAAAGGCAGCAAATGTTGCTGCCCCTGAGTAAATGACTGACAATTTTCTAGTGTTGGTGTTGCTGCTGCTGTTGAGCCTTTTTAGCCCTGTGATCATGTTCAAATGCAGGGAAGAGGAGGGAGCAAATGGATTTTAGGATGGATAGCTCTCACATCTGCACCGCACCACTAACATCTAAAATCAGCCAGACAATGAACACTGCTCTGTGACAAATGCTCACTTCTACCGAAACATGCCTTGTGTAATTTTAGTTGCAGGTTCATTCACTGAAAATTTGTACGTTGTGGTTACATACATCCATTCAGCAAAGTGGGACAATTGCACAACTTTCTTGAGACTTTTAGCACTTAAGAAGAAGCTCAGTTTGGAACCTTGACGAATGCTTTCTGATTTTGTTCGATTTAGTGTTGTTGTGCAGTGTGAATACAGAATCCAGAGTGAATTTCTAAGCTAATAAATCCTTGGAACTGCCTGGAAAAATTACACGTTTTACATTTAGTAGTTTGTACAACCAATAGTCTCCCATAGCCAGACCTCTCTCCACAGCACTTAGCACTGGGGAAAGGTCTGGCTCTACACATTCTGGTATAGAGGAAAAAACGCTTTGCCTGGTTTGTTTTTCTCTAAACCAATCACAATCGCTGTGGGCAGTGCAAAGCCCCGCGTACTGTGATTGCGCCTCTGCAAAATAGTGTCGTGGGAAACTCGTTTAAATGAAAGAATTAGACATGCCGAAAAGATCCCTGGCATTAAAATGTTTAAATCCCTGTCATCAAAACTTGCCATTTCCAGCGTGTAGGCTGCTGGCTCGGAGGTTATTATTGTTGTTTCCCATCTGATGTTTTCACGTGTTAATGACCAATTCTGCAGCTCTAACCCTTTATGCTGTGCTCAACACTATGTGCCATATGCTCCCACTCTATACCTCCTTAGTCCATCCACTCCTTGAGTTAAGATCCTAGAGAGACAATTTGTACAGCCCATTAAGGGCTGATGAATTGGATTTTGACCAGCAGACTGGTGTGAATGGAGGGTCTTTGCACACAAACTGACAGCCCCCACTCCTCGCATGCCTTTGCAAGTCTGTGAACAGCTTTGGCTCCTTGTTGGCGCTTGTCTCATACACACATACAGTAACTCATTAACGTGGTCCAGAGCTCACGGCTGTGTTCACAACAGAGGCACAATAGAAAAATTGGCTGTCTATCAACTGGCATCTATTCAGTGCTGTATACAGAGCTGTGCAGTGATTGTGCTGTTCTTTAAAGAGACAAAAGACACTTTAATCTCATCAATGTGGTACTGAATGACAGGGTCTCAAAGAAATATGTCCACAGACGTCAAACTCGTGTCGCTCGCTAACGTGATCTCGTACATCAACTAACAGCTTTTAATGTAAGCTCAGGAATGAGGAAGTACTCAGTACTTTGCTGCTTTTGATATGCAAGTTTCACATGCTGATCTAGGTGTTAGACTAGCAAGTGATGAGGTGAGGAGGTACAGAGATGAATACTAGGTGCATGATTCAGTGTCACTTTTGTTTTCCGTCCATGTTTTGAGCTTAGATTCATGACAACAAGCCCTGTTTACTTCCAAGTCAAACTATAAACAATGCAGAAAAATTAGAAATAACTAAATAATTCCAAATCAGATGGTGCTGGTTGGTTTTTTGCTAAAAGCACACATCCACATGCAGTGTCACGCAAGGGCTCTTGTCCTGAGCATAATATGCTCAGGACAATATAATATGCTCATATGTGAAGACCTGCTATGTTTTAACACACCTAACTGATTTTTAAAACCACTTGAAATTGCAGTTTTGAGTATTCCAAATCCTGTGGCAGTAATTTATTAATAAAGCTAAATTCTTTGTAATAAAACTCAAATCTGAAATATGCTCCCCTTATAAAGTGCAAGATGCTAATGAACTGGGCACGCATGATGCATGCTGAGCAAATTCCCCTCTGGCTCTTAAAACTGCAGTCCAGTCTTTCATTTAAACGGAGTGAACAGGAGTTACTCATATTTCAACACTGAGGCTGCATTTGATACGGCTGTCATTATTAGTGTTGAAGAATACTAGGCCAAAGAAAATTGTATTAACTGTATTATTCACAAACAAATAGAATTAACTGCTGTTTGAAATAGTTTCCTAAATTCACAGGTTTTTTTTGGTTTTGGTAATATTACATATCAGCTTCTTTTATTCACTTCATGCAAACTGTAAATGCTACATAATGGTAATGATGAAGTGCTATTGAAAGCAGGCATGTCAATGTTTCCAACCATTTCATGTTACATGCATGTTCGTGCATGTTCTACAACACAATGTCGAAGAAAAGAATAATAACAGACATGTAAGTGTAAATACAGTATGTACTATACTGTACTGTAAGTAAATATAGGCAGTATTGTGTGTGCACACTGAAAGTAAATGGAAATGTTATTTAAATGCAGGCAGCATTAAAGGACTGTTAGATATAAATGTGCCTCAAGTTTTAGATATGCCAGCTGTTGTAAAGAGCAAGTCAAAAGGTGGGTTTAATACTGTCAGAACTACTACGTGCTTGATGCAATCATCCAGGAAGTGTCTGTGTCACTCTACCAGAGGCATGAAATATTAATTCTTCCACTTAGGATCCACTGATTCCAAGAGAAAGAGAGAGCCATAGGGCTCTTAATGGGATACTTATCACACTAACTCTGATTGGCCCATGCTTATCTCGCTATTTAACATTTGCTGAACATAAAATCATGCGGCATAGTTTTTAATCAACACTAGGATGAAACATCTGCTGTGTGTGTAAAAAAAAAAAAAAATCAAGCATGTGTTGACGCAATGTGCACATTTTTGCTCTTCATCCAAGCAATAGGCGGTGCAAAATTGAGTGTGTAGGGTGTGTGTGTGTGTGTGTGTGTGCATCAGTGTGTGGTTTAGTGCCTAACTGAAGCTGGGTTTTTACAGTGGCCTGTTAAATGCCTAATATCAAAACTTGGCCCTGCAGAGCTGTCAGCCACATGGCGAGCATAGGCCCAATATTTCACAGGGACAGCGGATTAGTTTCTGTCTGTTGCCCATGGTGAAATGCGTAATCTCAGATCTGAGAAGTGGGAGGGAGAGGATGGGGAAGGGAGGTGTGGGGGGGGATTCTTGCCATTAATGTCTAACCTTTTAAAATGGATTTGCAAGTATGACCAGATAAAGGCTGAATGTGATCCTGAAAAAGTCTGTGCCCTGTGACAAGTAATCGAGAGGAAAGACAGGGAGACAATCACAGTGCTCAGAGTAAAATTAAAGATAATGCGAGCTTAAGATGTCGCCTTTCATCTAATATCAAGTGTGTGTACAAGAAAAAAAATAGCCCTTTATGTACTCATATGTTTCACGTTCTCATAATAAAGCACAGAGCTGTTCCTGAAGCAGCTTAACACCGCCAGTATCAGTGGCAGTGCTAAAAACAGTGAAAACAAGCTTGTTTGGTTGACGTTTCCATACAACCATGCTAATACTGTGTCTTTTACAGAGTAAAGGTTTTTCTTTTTACATCTTTTTTTTAATTAATTATAGAAACAGGTTGCAGCTCATTATAAGCTCCCTATTGTGTCATAAACAGAAGTAAACTTCCCAAATTTAAAGCACAAGCCTGGTGTCATTTTTTTTTTGTCATCATTCTTTTTTATCATATTGTTGACAAAATTTGTAAAAAGACCAAGACAGTATGTGCTGTCTGAACAGGCAGTCTGAGTATGCCCATGCCTCCATGCCAAACAATTCTATTATCATGCAAAAACTATTCTGGATGCAAAATAAATAAATAAATGAATAAATAAATTGAATTCTAAAAATTCTATTACAGAGTTTATTATAAAAATATATATTTTTAAATTATTGTAATTAAATTATTGTATTGTAATTATTGTTTTTTTGTTTGTTTGTTTGTTTGCCCTCCCCAAGTCTCAGGCAAACTCCTCGGTGCTGCAGGAAAAAGGATGGCAGGTAGCAGTTTCACTTCCCTTTATACTGTGCAAGGTGGACATATTTTGTAGACACAGATTGGTTGGCAACGCATATAAAAGTTGTAGAAGCAAATGTGTTCTTGTGTACTCAGGAGAGCACTGAGCCTAGCAGAGGGCAGAGCCTGTGTGAAATAGAACTCACGGCTAGACTAATTTCCTGTTAAAATTATTAATTTTGGTCTCATAGAGGTCCTATGTATAAAATTAAAAAAAGCTTAGATAATGCTAGCATTATGTAGTACATTTAAACTGTACCATGACAGGCAGTGTGAGCTCTGAGAGGGTCCTGATAACAATTTGGCACATTAGCCAACACATCAGTGAAGCAGTAGGGAAAAAAACCTAAACCTTTAAAAAGGTTAAAGTTTTTACTGCTTGGCAGACTGGAGGAACGACCTGCCCATTAAGACTCTGTAACAGCCCCTCTTGGCTACTCCTGGCCCACTATTACAGCGTCTCCCTGATCAGATGGATGCCATCTGTCTGACCGGGCTTCAGTGACAGCACTGCAGTAAGCTTGTTGGCTTGCTCAGACGGACACATCCTGCCTCGTTCTTTTGCATACACATTAGCTCAACCTGTGTTTTCCTTCTTTCTCACAAACACGCAGGTGCACGAAACAGGTGAATTCAGCTGCACATGCAAATATAGGGAGGAAACTGTTAGGAAATGGGAACTATCATACCGCTGGAATTAAGATGTAATGGGTAGAGGATGATCAATGGAAGTCCATGGAAGTCTAGTCGCTGGGCGGGGGAGGTGAGATTGACCGGCCAAATTTTTCTCACTGTTCAAACACGTTTTTGCCTCCTTGGACAGGCAGCAATGTGTTTGAACAGGATCCACACAACCACAGAAGAAAGGAATTTTAATTGTTTTCACTGTCGTATTCAATCGCAAAACATTGACACAAGAATTCTGCCTGGCTCACAATGAGATCTGAAGATTAATTAAGAGGAAATTCATGGTTCATGTTTTATACTATTAATGTTTCAATGTATACCGTGTATATGTAAGTGTATCGTGCATGTATCACTGCGAGAGTCACATTCCTCCTTTACAACAGCATAATCCCCTTTTCCTCATGAAAAGGAGTATGAGGCTGTTTTATTGCTGCTGTCCCATGTATAAGACACCTATTACTAGTGCCCTTGCAGAGAGAGCGGCGGCTCCCAGAGGGGACTTACGAGATCTGTACTGGATCCTCATCCAATTCACCTCAGGATGAGATGGCATGTTCACGAGAGCCTGTAAGACCTTACGAGGGGCTCATATTCACCTTCCAATATCACCAATACCACTAACATTAGCACAGCGCATCACTGGCTGGAGAGTGAGAAAGAGGGCCCCTCGTCTGCGACGCTGGTGTTGGATGACATCTGTTACTCACCGCTGAGGGGCTTTTTATCTCCCCAGGCTGCACAAAATCCCCCCTCCTTGATTCAAGACTGAAGTGGTACTCAAGTTAATTCCAGGTGTCTTCCTGCTATTCTGGCAGTGGGAGGTGAAACATTTATCACAGAGGCTGTTGAGTTTTTGACACTGAGAGGATAGTTTCAAATGTTAAGGAATGTTGATGCAATCAAATGTTTTGCTCAATAGGTAGGTGTGTCATATACTTTTTGGTTTTTAGTTGAAGTATTTTTATACGTAAAAAGACTCAAATAAAAATACAAAATCATAAAAAGAGCATGTAATGGAGTAAATATTTACTGTTGAACTGTTTAATGAGCTAATTAAGGCTGCAATTCAAAGTTATGCATTATTAATTGATCTTCTGACAGTTTTTATGATTAACTAAATAACTGCCTTGCTTCTAATTTGGTGTCAAATTTAGTGAACTTTAATCTGACAAATTTTCTGCAGCCCAGCATGACGTCTTACAAGGGATGCTTTTTTTTTTTTTTTTTTTTTTTTTTAAAA
>JAQFJA010000012.1:23970537-23989121 GCA_029874485.1 Naso brachycentron | reverse complement strand
GTTCTAGCCTTATAGCAAAGACATAGTTATTAAAGAATATAATCGTAATTCATTTCTATGTAATTTTTGTCAAAGCCACAGAGAGCCACTGCAGAGGGACAAAAGAGCTGCAACCCTAACCCTAACACCCCCTGCCCCAAGGAGGGTCCGAACCCCCGCTTTGGGAACCACCGGAAACAATTTCAATTAATTCTGATATTTCAAAAGATCAAATCAACAGCACTTGTTGATTATCCATCTCTACAGCGTAATGCGTCCTCTCAGACATGGCGTGTACAGAACACAGCACCAGAATCCCCACAAGACCCCTGGAAATGCCACCATAATGGCCTCAGTGAGAAAATAGTGTGTAAAGTGGGAGCATGTGTATGTCAGTAACCTCCTCAGTGTTGTGTATGCAGCATGTGTGTGAGCTGATCTGTCTGACAGGAAGCCTTCAAGAGAACTCTCAGCCATAACTATCCTTTGCCTGGATGACTCCTCCAGATCTATGCTATGGTTGGTTGGGGGCTGGAGGGTGGGGGGCTCTTATTTTTTCCCCTTTTTCCCCTTTGGGACCACTGCATTATTCAAGAGACACTTACTGAGCCTTGCACTTCCATGTACATCTTTGGCACCAAGCTCCACTTGCCAAACAGTCAAAAAAAAACAGAAGAAGAAAAAAAAAAAAAAAGAGAGAAACTGGAAGCCAGCCTTTAAAAATTCATTCAGAGCTCTCTGTCGCTCATCCCTCACCCTCTTGTTCCAATTAATGGGACCGGGATACTTTGAGAACTTTTATCTATCGTGGCTGGGATTTTCATGTGTCAGCTGATCCACAGTTAAAGTGAGCCAATTCTCCGACATACAGCTAAAAGTCGCCGATGTTCAACACAAGCATGAAGAATTCAACGCCGGATTTTTTTCTTTTTCTTTTTCTTTTTTTTTTTTTCTGCCGCTGTGCTTCAATTACTTCCTTTTTCCCTGGCAATGCAGCACACACAAAGAGAACCAAGCAAGAGATAGCATCAGTGTTTGACAGCTGCTTGGTTTCTGGAGAGCGTCACACTCTGTATGAGGGTTCAGCATGGGAGTCACACTCATTGTTTGAAGCTTAAAGAAAGCCTTTGCTCTAGAAAAACCTTCGCCTTACTTGTAATGCTCCCACATACACCATAAGCAATTCTGGTAAGCTTTTCCATAATCAGAGAATTAGATCCGCCTCGGCGTCTACCCTCCCCTAATGCCCCTACGGTGCAGACGGTATCGGGCTTAATTGCCAAACGTTTCCAGTGCAAAAGAGGGAAACATAATTGTCATTTCCATCTAAGCCACAGTGATCAAAGCTCCCCTGGCTAGCAGCACAGTAATAGGGATTTTTGCCTAAAGCTTGTCCTACTCGTAACAGTCTGGTAGAGAGATTCAGGAAGTAGTAGTCAAGAATTCCTCGCAGCACACACTCACACTCACACTCACACACACACACATCGTCCACATACCAGTTACTGTATAGTCTGTTTGAAAATGCACTTTGTGTAATAATGTTTCAACAGCAATGTGCAGCTCAGCCAGTCTCACAACATGTACATATTTCTAACATAATTAGCACAAAATGCATACAGGCTGACCGATGAGACCATGAGGTAATATCAGCACATAACCTGCAATTTGAAGCACAATTAGCAGTCCTCCCGTTTGCTTATCCTGTATGACTGCAAGCATGGTGAATCATCATGTTACAGTGCAGCACTGTGGCAAATCATTGTGACATACTGCAGCAGTCTTTTCTGCTTTTAGAACAGCCAAAATTGAGAAGCTCCCGCCCCATTGTGAGGACAACATCTCACATGCCAACGCTGTGCCGTGAAGCCGAAGTCTGACAAAGAGTTCACATACCTAAGGTGAGGATGTCGGTGCGACCAGGCCGGGTCACATGGTGCTGCTGGATGGTCTGGTAGAGTGTGGCCTGGCACAACAGCAGGAAGCCAAGGCTAATCCACATGGCCAACAACCAGGACATGGTAAGGCCGAGTCTGCAGGACGGCACACAGCGGGGAGGAAGCAACAGGGAAACATTGACAAAGGTGTGTTACAGCTGGTCTCCATACATATTTATACACACACATTGTGTTTGCTTAAACGCTCCAAACAAAAGAATACGGTCATACTGATATATCCTCTGAAAGATTCAAACCAATATGTCTGCTAGTATGATTTATTCAAAAGGTATGTGCATGGGTGTTATCTTATATTGTAATGATACTGAGCCAAAAAAGAGGAGATCAAGGCTTGAAGGAAGAACACTCTGCAGACAAAACACTCAAAAAAAAAAAAAGATCAAACAGTCAATCTTGCCAGTCTGTTTTGTCCAAACTATAGTCTGAAAAGGAACCGTACCACACAAAAATAATGAGGTGCAGGAAAAGGAAAATAACCTGCTGCCATCTCTTTGTCAGACTCTATAATTGTATGTTGAAATATGTCAAGTCTTTACGGCAGCAACACTGAAGCCTTGAATATTCTAAAAGTTTAGAACAGACAGCATTTCTGAGCACAAACAGCCCTTTGCAGATTTCGTTCAGCGGCTGCCTAATGGCTGCTGAGGGCCAGCATATGGAGACACGCCTTAGCCCTCATTGAATAATTAGGCTCTCCTCCTTTCCAGGTGTTATTAGCACTTCTCTCCGTTCAGGAGCCCAGAGTGGAAAATTTAAAAACATCACACCACCTCCTGTAAACCAATTTGTGGTTTGGTGTGTTTAGGCTCCAGGTTTTATGTCTGTCTGGAAAGATGATTGATCTTTGGGCTGATCATTTGGAGAAGAAAATATTTCACCCGAATCACTGACTGCATTTGCTTCATATTTCTCATGTTTAACTAAGTTGGGGTCTTTGAGAGTAAATCTAATGTTACAGTGTGAATCTAATTGTCTTTTAGAGTTTGACTCAAACATATATTAATGCACAAGCAGATATAAAGCAGAATATGGCCCCCAGGGAATCTCTTCAATAAATTTCATATATTTGAGTAAGGTGTCTATACAGCTATAAATGTTGAAAAATGTCTGAGGAAAGTGCCATGAAGGCAGGCCTGATCCAAGAAGTGTTTTCCAGAAGAGCGTAACTGTTTGTTTGCTCCAACTAGATCACTTTGCGTGTTGTTGTGCATCTGATTTTAAAGCCATTAGGCTACTAAATGTCGTCCGCCTGTCCTGCGCCCTCAGTGACATTGAGCCTGCTGAATATTCAGTGAAAATTAAGCATATAATTATGAACAGCACATTGTAAATCCCCACCCCCTGCACTAAATCCAACATAATCCGCGGTTTTGTGGAAATGTGAACTGGTCCCATGGGTATGTTTTCCTCTTCTTTATATAACCACACAGTATTTCTGCTCGCCAAGCAGGCTGCATATTCAAAAGGATCGTTGCGCTCGCATGGTTAGCTGCATATTGCATAGAGCCTCTGAGCTCCTCCCGGTTATCGGGAGTCATTCTTGCCGAAAATGAAATATGGTTCTTACCAGCAGCGTTTTACCAGAGCTTGAAGAAGCACGGCAGACTTGAAAGTAAAACGAACGAGCTCGGGCGTCATTTTAAGGCAACTTCCGAGGAAAAGAAAGCAGCTTTTAAGAACACGGAGCCAAACTCTTACACTTCGATGTGTATCCTCATTTTCTTTGCGCAAAAGAGCTTTTTAAATACATAATCGTGTTTGCTCGCTAAAAAGAAAGCAGTTTACGCTCAGTTTTTGAGTGTGTTGTCACGTTAAACGAAAGACGACAGCTGCTTTATGCGTAATTGGTGAGTCCAGCGTGAGGAAGTAAAATGCGGTCGGGCGACAGAAACAGCAGACACACCTGCAGGCGCATAACCTACGATGCACCTGCGCGCACGTTCATTTAAGAAAATTACTGGCTTTGTTTCTTGCAGGAAGAGCTTCAGGGAATGACTCCCGAAAACATACGTGTCATATAACAGGATTAAACCATTCAGGATGGCTGAGATGATACACAATCCTGACTGATAAATACATCTCAACTGGAATTATCATACACTGAAAGTATGTAATTCAGTCTGCACACTTTCTCCTGATTAATGCAACTTATGTGCTTCATTTAATTGTTTAACTTACAACATATTCTTCAAAGAGAATATTTGAACCCGATTTTTAAAATATCTAACTGCTTTTCTTACCTCACTTGCATACTCTGAGCCCTGAAATATCAACTTTACTGACCATCTCTTACAAGCTGTATTTCGTTAGTATTCTTAGGGTTGTCCTTAAAAATCAAACCTCACCACCCCACCCATCCCGTCCCCAAACACCAGAGGTATTCCTCGAAAGTCCCACACCCTTACCTGAGCAGCGTGTTCAGGAGGAAAGGAGCTCAGTCAGAATCACTGTCTGCACAGCAGACTCACTTCTCTGTCTTAAATCCATCCATACTTTGAAGCCAGGGATTCCCGCCTGAAATTCCAGCACCGGATAAGCTGAACACAGCACAAAAAGGCTCTCAAATGCTCTTCTGCTCCTCAGTATTCTTTCCTTTGGACCTCCTTGTTGCTCAAACAGTCACCAAAAGCAAAAACACCCAGGGGTCTAAGTCACAAACTGGCCGGGATTTGAGGGATGGAAGGCTGATCATGTCACTGCTGTATCAGCCACATACGTGCAGATCTCCTTTCTTCTCTTTCCTTTAGTCTTTGTCCCTTCTCCGTCAGTAGAACTCCTATGTTGTGATAACAGGGAGCTAATTTACCCCTCTCACTTGTCGTCTCCTTCTCACGCGCGCAGCGGAAGGCTCCAGTGGAATGACTGCTCTGTCTGCTCTTGGCTGCGTCCCCCCATTGAGAAGCTGCGCTGATAGTGTGAGCCTCAGTCCTCTCTCCAACGCACTAAGTAGAGAGTCTGTGTCAGAGAGGCAGAGCGAGTGTGTGAGTGTGCGTGTATGTGTGTGTGTGTGTGAGTGTGTGTATATGTACTACAATGTAGCCCAGCTGGAAAGAGAGAGAGCGAGAGCTGTGAGAGAGTCAGATCACATGTCTTAAAGCAAGACTGCCCACTTCTACATCAAGACTTCATCAGCAAATGAAGCATGTTTTATTAACCCCATATTCATACATGTCAGCCTCCCGTCCACAACATCAGGAGACGTCTGCGATTACACCCTTCAGCTCACTTTCAGCGTGTCTGAGTGTGTCTGTGAGCACACGTGTGTGAGCTGGAGAGGGCGTGGAGAGAGGATGACTGAATGTGCCTCTTTTAGTCATCGCCTTGCAGCGTTTGAGGGGTGAAAGCAGAATGTGCTCCAAGCGCCGTACTTTTAATAGAAGGCAGAGTGCCACATCAGAGCTCTGCAATCACCATATTATCCATTACGAGCCAGCTGTGCTCTTCCTACCTGTTTTGGTGGTGATGGGTGGGGATTTGTTTTACAGTCTGCCTCTTTTTGGTGCTTCCCACTGCTGAGACAAACTTGCTTCTGCAGCCTGAGAGAGCCTTTGAGCATCTCTCTGTCACTTGCTTCTATTCTGGCTCTGAAGGAAAGACATTCATTGTTTTTTGCATGTGTTGATGTGTGTTTGTGTGGGTGTGCGCATGTGTGTTTTTCCACTGTGCCCGAGCCGTGTGCGCAAGCGAAAGCAACCAGCCTTGTGTGGAGCGCGTTTTCCTTCAGCACATTTCCTTCCATATGGAGAAGCTTTCCATTAACTCAAACTGTTAACCAGAGATTTACAGTATATGCCAATCCCACGCACCTGCCATGGCTGACTCACTCACAGTCTGACATTTCACAGAAAATGAAACCCTATGCTACTGACAACAATACACAGCTGAGGGGCTAAATAAGCTGGCAGACAGTGAGGATGGTGTTGGTACTGCGGGGGAGTACAGACAGATGATGATGAATATCCGGACAAACTTTGTCTCAGCACTGTAACTGCACCCTGTTTTCCCTGCATGCTATAATTTGTGTGAATACAGTCTATAAACATGTCTCAGGCAGCTAAGATGCAAATTTCAGCCTCCTGATTGGCTCCTGTTATCCGGTTAGTCCAGGAGGGGGAGTTTTGAAGCCTTTAGTTGCAGGTCAGCTTGCCACACCACAGGGCATCCCAACCAGCTCTGCTCTTGCTGCTGCTTTCCACACTATGGTGTGATTTAAGCGCCAGATGTGCAAAACCCAAAGAGCCAACTTGCCCTTTGCAGGTGCGTGAGTGGCTAAATGCAGAAAAACGTAGTGAGTAAAAATGGAAAATGGAAGAAGACATGTGTGGGGGGGCTTATTATTGCCTCTGTTGGATCATTCAAAGAGTGGCGTGAGCATCTAAGAGGGAGGAATAATAGCTGTAATCAGAGAACGGTTTGGCTGAAAACTGAGAGAAAAAAATAAGAGTGTCGTGACGGTTATTCCTGGATGTGTTTTAAGCCCTGTGATGATGTGTTTTTGCCTTTGGACTGCGTCCTTTGTGTTCACATAGTTCTGTAATAATCTAATGGGGAATCAGTTATAAATAGTGAAACTGCCATCTGGATCTCTGTTGCGTAAAGCACACCACATGTTAAGTGACCAGATTCACATTAAGCGGGAAGTGCAGAGTAATTACCGCATTGATTAGTGTTTCTACACTGTCAAGCTATATTTGCACAAAATGCCTTGATTACCACTAAATAGGCTTATTTGTATTTGTGCGTAGTTGTTGATATTTCCTTTTGTGAGGCACATTAATAGCATGCACGCTTGAATTTCATTTTGTTTTCAGCCCTTAATGTTTCTATGATCTGTCCCATTGGACTGAAATGAAGGCGTGAAATGAAACAGGCCCACAAACAAGCCTCAGAGGAGAACTTAAGATTGAAGGCATCCAATTACTACACGTTCCTTTCAGCAATGTGCAGTACCGACACAAGTCCCCCGTTTGTATCTTAATTTGTTTCCTTTTGTTGATTTGTTGCGGCCTCCTATTTTGTGTTCTGCGTCAGTCTGGGCTGTGTTGGGAGAAAGGACTGGGACAACAGAATTTCACAGTAATTCTGGATTGTTGTTGTGGTCCCGCTCTTTCCTGTCTCCCTTCTCAGGGGCTTCCATCATTTCCAAACAGCTGTCGCTGCAGCCTGTGCCAAGACCCAACCACAACCGACCAATCACCGGCCAACTCTGTGTTTGGATCCGGGCAGCCCTGTTTAACAGCAGCGTTTGCCAATATCGCTTTCTTTCTTTCTCATTCTGTCGTTTTTCTTACTTTCTCTTCCACCCTCTGGCTAATAAGATTCTTCCTTTCAGAGCAGCCAACAAGCTTTAATATGCACCCGCGAGCGGCACCAAAACACCATTTTAACCCACCCCCAAGCAGTTTTCTGCTCTCTTTTATAAAAAAGAGCCCTTGTCACCTCTTATTCCTAAATACTTCACAACCTCTCACAAATCGAGCATTTCTTCATCTGATGAGGGGAGTTTAAATCCACTTTCCACAGACACTTGCTCCATAAAACATTCTTACAGAGAGAAAGGTAGAGTGACACGGAGAGGTAGAGACAGAAGGAGAGAAAGAAAATAGCACGAGAGGAGTAAAGATTAAGGCAGGGAGAGAAAATTCATGCAGTGGCAGCTCTTGCTCAGTGGATGGTGAAGGGAAGAAGATGATTAATGAAACGAAGGAACCTGATCTGTAGAAATAATTTATTTCACATTTATCAGACGTCCCTTTTTTTCTGCTTTTGCTCACTGGTGTTCATTACTGAAGGAACCCGGCTTTGAGGGTACTGTCGATTTGTAACAGTGGAATTTAAATGTAAGGCTAGTGGATATGCAGTTCTCCATACATGGACCTCTGAGGTTTTACCTTCAGCTTTTCTCTTCCATCAGCCAATCCCCTGAGAAAAAACATGTTTGCATGAACTTTAAGAAGAAGTGACACACAGTTCCACAAAAGCAAATTGTTATTTCATAGCCATAAACAAATAATTTAGACCACTGCACCCCAAATTAGTTTTTAATTTTCATCAAGAGGCAAACCTAGCTCACTTAACGCACTTCACACAGTTGACACACTTCACTACTCTGTAATTGGACTATTTTTAGGGGGTTTTCACGTGAAACCTGTTTGGTTCAGTTAAGACAAGAAACAGAGATAAATTTTTATTCTCTCCCACAACCACTACTATTCTGAATGAATGAAGAGGTACTGAGTCCTCAGGTTGCTTGTGAATGTGTAGCACAATGTGTTGTGATAATGTGGTTTGGGGTGATGATGATGGTGATGATGATGATGACAATTACGATGTCTAATCGATAATGGAAATTGTGTTATGATGGCAGAGATGTTGATTACATCTCTGATGTTTGTGTACTTTACTTTTTTTGTTTGTGTATATGATCAAATTCTACTACTACTTATTTAATTGAGTTTCCTTGTAAATTTTAGAAGTAGTCGTTGGTGGATTTTGTAGAATAAGAAATTAAAGTTGAGGTAGGCAGTTAATCTTTGGTGTCGTCGTGCTAAAATTCTACAACAACCTTTCAGCATATAGTACGTCTCCTTGGCTCTGTATTCAGACCATCACGGGGTATTTTCGGCCAATTCTGATCATTTCAGAGAGCATGTGTTCCTACTGGCTGCTCTATGCTGCACCTCTTAGTGACAGGTGACGTTGATGCGAGATGATTGGCTGTTAAAATACATGACATGCCTTATGCTCTAAAACTCGCATCTGCCGACAATTGGTGTCCTCAAGCAACACCATCAACTGGTTTGAGTCAAGCTGAGACGGACCAGTTTGCTCTGCTGCAACTTTCCATGCAACTGTTTTGTCTCTTCGTGAATCTTTGGTGCAAACTAGATTTAAAAGAGTGACCGACAACAAACAAACAAAAAAAAACGCAAGCCAGAGCAAAAACAGAGAGCAGAGGGTGCAGCAGAGTTGCTTCCCAAAGAGTCAGCTAGCTTGATTTCCACATGTTGCCTACTGATTACCACAGCCTTAAGACACTGCAATGAACACGGCTGTTAGATTTCCGTGTATTTTACTATGCCTTGCTCTGCTGTAGTTGTCCTCTATTGATTTAAAAAATAATAATAAAAAGTTGAAGTTGAACCAACCCTGGTACTTACCAGGTGTGGTTTGTTTTGGGCTGGTATAAAAGCTTTTAACCCAGCCCTGGTATGCACCACAACAACCAAAGTGAGACCTTGCTGAAGAGGTGTGCTTGGTCTGCTTTGAAGCCAGCTCTGGGGCTGTTTGTTCGTGGTGCAAAAGCAAAAACCAACAGTAGTGCCCTACATCAATAAATAACTTAACAATAAATTTGTAAAGAGGCCTTAGTCATGTACTGTTTGTGCTGCCTGAGTCATAGTCTGTGCCTGAATTCTCTTAAAAATTTTACTATTTAATGCTTTTGGGATTTGAACAACAAATCTGAATTAGGATTTTTGTATAAAAAATGATTCTTTAAAGGCAGAATTTTAACAATAAATCTAATATTAGAGTTGGAGATCTTTTTTTGAAAGGTTAAGCAAAGTTGGAAAATGCTGTGAATGCTCAGTAGCTACGTAGGAGGGACGACAACTCCAAGAAACTTTGTGTTGCTTTGAGGAAAAATGCACTTTGAAGGGAAGTTCTTAGTTTTTAGCCAGTTCATCCAAAATTTCTGTGTAAGACAAGAAGGTTGAAACCTTTTCCTTTGTCTGTGAGTTTAGTAGGTTTCTCAATACCCACCGTGGGTGAGCATTTGGACAAATAGGCTAAATTCCCCAAAGATGCACTTTTCTTTTTGTATGCTCATCCTTTACAACTGTGTTAAGGCCTGAATTTATATCTAATAATATACTTTGTAATTATGGTTATTCTGTGTTTAAAGTGCAACAAGTTTCAAATTAGAGGTTGTCCCATAGACCTGCCTGCATCATTGCAATGTTTGGGTAATAGACATTTGTAAGTTTATTTCATGGATATGAATTAATGAAATACAAGAACTCACTACTTAATGAATTTTGCAGACTGTTTAAAAATACACTACTGCTTTTCCTTTACCAAGGGCACGCTCAAGGGGCATTGCGTGGCCTGGAATTATCAATCCAGCCTCAAATACAGGTGCTCTACCTGTGTTTATTCGTATTCTTTCATTTGTCAAAAGCAGCCGTGATCATTTTTTTAATTGTTTGAGAGGACTACACACAGTAGCCTGGGGAACACCAAATTCCTCTGCTGCCGCTCGTTGACTCATTATTAGCAGTTTGTGATAAGCTTCAAAGGGACACACAACATGTTTTCACTGCACACCCGCCAAAAAAGCATTAAAAAAGATCAAATTAACAACAACAACAAAAAAATTCCTACATGTTTGTGAAAAGGAAGTGAATACAGCAAAGATTGCTTAATTTCTATGAGCAAATTTTAAAGCATTTGTAAAGAAATTATTCCGCCCCAAGCTTCTTGATCCATATAAGTGGTTGATCACTTTGAGTGGTTTCCACTGTAATGCTTGTAATCAGTTATTTCTTCAATAATATTTCACTCAAAGCATGCATCTATAATGCATTGTGAACATTTTTATAATGTACTATATTGTCCCTATAATCCTGTAATCATAGTTATAAGCAGGGTTAAGGTCAACCCTAATCATAACCATAACCTCCTATAACACATTTTAAGTGTGTTTATAATTTGTTATAATGCATTATAGAGACAGGCTTCATACAAAGTGTGACTATTTCTTTTTCAGAAGCTCTTCGACACCAAACATTAATATTTAAATCAGAAGCATCAAACTTTTGCAAAAACTTCTGTCTAGTCTTTTTTTTTGGTTTGTTTGTTTGTTTGTTTGTTTGTTTTAATGTGGGTTCTAATGTCACAAAATGTCCAATCAATGAGTCACCTGTCAGTCTGTATATTTTCATGTTTACTCCTCTCAGCTTGTTAAAAGGACAGTATGACCAGGAACAGAACCCTACCTAAAATGCAGAAATTTACTTTTTTTTTGTCTTGGTCTGAACCAAATGAAGCAAACAAGAAGCGAAGGTGTTCTTAATTTGCTGGTATTTACGGTTAAGTCCTTCAGCGAAGGCAGAGGTATAGTGTGACATGGTGATACAACATTAAATTCTTACATAGGAGGTCAGGTTAGATGGTTGGGAAACTTTGTGTGTATCTTTGGCGTAAATTGTGGTTTGCCACCAGCTGAATCTGTAATCTGTCTGTACAGCCAACCATTATCATCACAATAGTGCAGAGTGAGTGTAAGTCACTACTAGCGGTTATTCTCTGCCAGATCCTCTGTGTCTTGGCGTTCAGGTGTAACTTGTGCTCTTCCTTTACTTGTTATGATTTGCTTGCTTTCTATAGCCCTTTCGATTTGTTTGCGTGTCCTGACTGGCTTTAACACAGCTGACTGTAGGCTTGTCTCTTGACAAGTTAAGGATTATTTCTATTTCACCTGTGTATTGATTGGACTATTTGCTTTCAGCTTTGAGATTAGCTGTTATAACTGACCACCATGTATGCCTTAAAACTACCTCCACAATCTTCTCTTCCCAGGTCACTGTCAGCTCTAACGGGAACACCTTTTTTGGAGTTTTCTGACATTGTGACAATATGAGACCTTGGTGACATCGATGTAATGGTGTCAGTCAACTTGAGCAGCCTGCTTAGGTCCATGCACAGCTGCCAGTTGGTTGGTGTTATGTGAGCTACTCAGGCCGGACTCAACAGCAGAAAAGAACATGTTAGTGTCTTAATATTGCCTTTGCTTGAGTTTTGCCTGGAGACAGCAAACCACAGAAGCTTCAGCTCTAACACACTCTCCAACCATTGCTCCTTGCTGCCGCGAACCTACCATCTGGTTGGTGCATGTCTCATTGATGCCTCCTCTCAACTAAATAATGCCTGTCTGTGCCTAGCACGTAGTCGTAGCAAATTTCAGGGAATCTGCCAAGTCCTGCTGAATCTATCATTAGAAAGAAGAATTACGATCAGATGAGTCAAAATTACCTATTCTGGCTTCCGTGTTGATGTACAAATGGGGTCTGTTTTTTTCTTTCTGACCAGAGTTTTGCTCTAAAGGCTGAACACAATATTTTGAGACTTGAAAGAAATCTCAGACACCACTCTAAAATGATTCCTTATCCCTTTAAAGAGCATTGAAATGTTCTATTACCTTACCTGAAACTATGAATTGTGGAGTTCCTCTTGGTTCTAACTTTGGCATTTTACAATTATGTATTTAAATGCTTTCACTTGGCCAACTAATGCCATTGTTAAATTTCCCTGAACTGCTAAAATACTGTTGGGAAACAGGGAGAGATTATGACCAAATAATATGCATAAAGAAGTCTTGTCTGCATGGATTCATTTGTTTGTTTGAATTTAAAGAACTTTTTTAATCTACTTTGCTTTGTGACACGTTTTACTACAAATCAGAATTATTACTGTCATTAAATTGGTTTTCACTTTTTGTATTAATGTGTGCCTTTGCATTAAAGTTGAGATAGGCATTTTATCTTTTGGTGTCATTGCTCTAAAATTCCATAATAACATGGTTTTCTGAAAGAACCCCACACTTCACCCTCCCTTGGCTCTGTATGCTCTGTATTCAGACCATCATGGGGTATTTCTGAGAGCAGCCATTGTTCCTATTGGCTGCTCTACGCTGCGCTTCTTAGCCATAGGTGACGTAGGTACAAGTTGATTGGCTGGTGAAACAAGTTACATGCCTTGTGCTCTAAAACTCTGCTCTCCTGACAATGTCTGCAGGTGACACCGTCGGCCGGCGTGAGTCAAGCTGAGATGAACCAGTTTACTCCGCTGCAACTGTTTCATCTTGTTGTGAATCTTTGGTATAAACTGGATTTAAAAGAGAGAGCAAAAACAAAGGAAGTAAAACACTAGCCAGAGCAAAAACACAGAGCAGATCATTTGATTATTTAGGCATTTTTGCATTGAAGTCTTTATAGTTCGCTTTAAATGCTTTTGTCATGTGTTGTATGGAAGTAAGTTACTAAAGAGTTTTGCACTGGTGTCTCTCTACCAAACTCCAAGGGAATATTAGTCACCACATATTCAGTCATATACTGTAGGTAGGAGTGAAAATAAGTTGTGGGGTTTTTGTGTTTGAAGTAGGTCAGAAATTCTGTGCTGGTAATGCGCTGGGACTCACCAGATCTCAGCAGGGGACGTTTTCTTTCCCTTGCCGCGTCAGAATGGAGGAGTAATTGAGCACTAGATGACTGTACTCCTGGAGACGATGGCATCCATGGAAATGTCCCCTCACAGACCAATAAAACCGTCCTTTCTTCCGTGCTGTAATTGGACCGGGGACAGTGGGGTTGGGCTCTGGCCCAAGGAGACCACCTGTGGAAATACTTTGCTCAATACACCACTATTAAACTGATGAGACAAGGGACCGGCAGAGAGAAAAACGTGATAAAGAGAGTGATGCTGATGAGAACAAGGGAACACAAAAAAACTGCACCTGCCACTTTTCAAATTGAGAAAGGAGCAGATATGTAATTGCTCAAGGCTTCCTCACAATGTCAGATGTCAGTGTCCTTCAATACTAGTTAACTGATAGCAAACAGTAATCAAGGAGTCAGAGAGAGGAATTTATTTGACTGCTTGATAATACAGACTGGGACTGTGTGTTTATAAAACTCTGGTTTAGAGTAGAGTAATTTGAAGATTTTTCGTTTGTTTTTGCTTTTATTTTGACTTTTACTTTTCAATTTCAGTTTAGTTTTTTATTAGTTTTTATGGTAAGTTTGGTAGTTTAGTTTTTATTTTCTGAAAATTCGTAATTTTAGTTTTTATAAGTTTTAGTGTCAGTTTTAGTCTTTGCGCTTTCTCCTGACTTTAGCCCTCACTGCCATGATGCCAGCCTGGTTGGTTTATGTCATGGGGAGAGGGGCGTGGACCAACTGGCATTCTGGCACACAACAGGGGGTGGGGTGGGGGGTTTGGGGGGGCTGGTAATGAAGACAGAACATAGATCTTGAAAGACAGATTCAGTATCCACCCAAACTACCATGACAAAAACGAAAACTAAGGATGTTTTCTATATAATTTTATTTGATTTGATTTAGTTCTGTAAAGCAGTACAGTTTTTTTGTTTTTGTTTTTGTTTTTTTTTGTAGAGAGCCTCATTTTACTTTTATTTCAGGCAACAAAATGTTTTTCTCTATTCAAGTTTTCGTTATTTCATTAATTTTCATTAACGTTAATTACCTTTTTCATTAATGTTAATTACCTTCACATTTCCCACCTTAACAATAGGCTACATGTCAGGAACAGTCAAAAGCTAGAAACAAAAAAGGCCTTTTGACTGTTGTCATGTCCAATTATGAGTGTTGATTATTTAGCTTGTATTAACTGGGGGGGGCTCACAACAAGCTGTAACATCGACATACTAACACCTCATAAAGTTGATATGTTAGCAAACAGTCGCTTATTTACACACTCAGCAGACTTGGAGGAAATATCTGGCTCTTCAACAGCCATCCGCTAACTTTGGAGCTTTTTGACTGAAAACAGCTGCCTGCTGTGGCTGCAAATATGACGAGAGCAGTGGGAGGGAACCAAAACAGCAAAGCTGTGGTTAAAAAAAAAAAAAGTTGTGAAAAGCAAAAGAAATGTATCTCACCACAAGATGATTTCATAGGAGAAAAGGCTTGATTTGAACTGACAGTTTCTGAGTGCAGCTCAAAACTGCACAACACATTTTAAACTGACAAAAAGTTTTATTTTTGCCTTCAAGCTTCCCTTTAAGCTTGTTAGTCATAACCAAAAGTTGTTCTCCTTTTTTCAGCAACATGTAACCTTAAGTGCAAAAGCCAAACTCTAAACTTATCCATTACTGTTTTTAATTAGATGAACTCAACCATTCAATAACATTTTCACACGATAATCAATAGAAAATGTTTGGTTTTTCTTAAGTTCATAGGGAATGATGCACATTAATCTTTTCTGACACTGTGAGCTCTGTAGCTGGAAAGCAATCTCCTTCCATCCCCATCTCAGATGGAAGCACGACATAGCGTCTTTATGTGCTTCAGCAAACGTCAGTGTGAAGCAACAATAGATGATCACAACAAGTGCTATACCTGAGATAACAGAAAGAGTGACAAAGGTCCTTGAGAGATGGATGTCAGGTTGAATGGTCTCATATGGGACATTTGCCCAGGAGACGGAGTTTCCTGGCCTGCATATATGAAGTCGAAAATGTTAAACCAAAAATCTTTCCCTGGCTGTTTGGCAGGAAGGTTTTTGGAGTCGCACACAGATTTCAAAGGGTACACGTTGCACCTGTATTAGACAGCGAGGGACGTGACAAAAATATCTGTATTTGACAACCTGGGAATGAAAATAGGTTGATATGCTTCACTAACTCCACTATGTCCACCAGCCAGTCATTAATTTGGCTTTCCCTCCATTTGGTGTTGGGCAGGTAGCACACAGTGGCTATATCAGAGCTTTTTTTATTGAAAGCAGTCGTCTGTTGCTGGAAACAGGGTTGATAGGAGCGCAGAGAGGGAAGCAATATTGTAAAGTTTCTGGGCCCTGCAACCAAAACATCAGCTTGAAAGATGCTGAAACTCTGTAGGGTTGAGGGGAACTGCAGAATTTTGTAATAACTCTCTTTGAGTTCATCATTTCTAGCGGCCCTTTCACAGTACACATAGTCATCCAATCCTGTAACATGAAACATTTATCTGTGGAGCTTTAAAGCTACAATTTGCCACTGTGTCTTTAGAAAACAGACACAAATGGTGGCTTAAAGTTTCAGAGTCAGTCGAATGTTTTCTCATCTGATTTTTCCTGTATTCATCTGAACACAGTGTAGCAGTAGAATAGATTTGATCCTAAGCTGAACGGTACAAAAGGGCGTGATCTCTTTCAGCAAGGCCGAACTCTTCATTCGGGTCATCTTAAAAACACACAGATCACAGACAGGAGACGGATTCAATTCCCTGCACACAGACTTGGAGAATGTGCGGAAGAATAGATTGAGATAAAACTAAGAAAGAGGGAAACAAGAAATAGAGGATAGAGAAAGGCTGTCAGCAGATAGAATGAAACAGGTAAGGCATTCACACACGAGCCCCATTCAAACATTCATCTGGCTCCTCTCGTCTGCTGCATTCATGCTGCACAGCCAATTCCAGGGCGATAAGCCAGCTGTGTGCTTCTCAAGGTAAGAGAGTGAATAGAGCAGCACAATCTGCGGTTGATGCTGAGGAGGGACAGAGCCTACACGCTGACCTTCCTTACGCCAGCTTTACTTCAGTGGGGGAGGAGAGTTTCATAAAGGGATTATTCCGCTCAGTCACCTTTGACCTGTCTGGCTGCCTTCCATAACGGCTCAAGCTCCTGTCCGTCACTCAGAGAGCTGCAGAAAGAAGAGGAGATAAGAGAGGAGATGGTTTCAACCTGCAGGAATTGATTAAACCCTCTGTTTCTCTGCTGTGGAGAGATGATGAGGAAAAAAGGGAAAGGGAAAGCTGTGTTGTGTGTGTCCAGCCTGCGCCGAATTTACGAGTGACTCAGCAGGTCAGTGAAATGTAAGGGAACTAAAGTGACCTTTTTCATCAGTCATGACATGAGGGTGTTAAACATTTTCCCTCTGCTGGCAATTATGATCTGTCAAAAGTGGCAGTGAGGCCCTGAGGAAAAATTCTGCTGCTGCTGAATGCCAAACACCCAGACTTCCAATCATGAAGGATTGCATTATCCAATACCTTTCAATGGAGTTGGAGAGGGACTTCCAACGCTTCACTGAGAGGTGCTAGGGATGATTCAGCCATACTTGAAAGTAGTATTAAAGAGCACACATCTGTTAGAGAGACCCACCAAATCTGGATAATAATGACTGCAATTTAACCCAGGACCTGAGCACAGTCCTAAGGAGCGCGCAATGGCAGAAACATCTTTTCTCATCCCTTCAATCAGAAGAGGAGATGGAAACCAATATAAAACAACTGCAATGTGTCACAGATGAATCATCACGTTTCATCTCAAGTGTATGTGCTGAATGGCGCGACAGGAGCATGTTTGTTGTCCTGAGCGCCCTGAACTCTCTTGAGGGCCACAGCTGACCGTTACAGACATACAGTTGATGTTTTGGATGACGATGAGCCAGTGAGCTGTAACACCTCACTCCGGCAAAACAAAATCTCCTACAAGTCTCAAAGGAGAGCTCTGCGAGGGAGGCATCCAATTCCACCTTCCTTTCAGCAGTCGTCCGCCAGGCACACAGGAATGAAAGAAGCAGGATTGAGAGGGCAAGAAAGCAAAAGAGATTGAGACATACAGAGGAGAGATGTGTGTGGGGTGGGGTGGTGCTGGAGCAGGCGGAAATGAATGCATGGACTAGCATAGGCAGGAAGCAGTAAGAGGAAGAAAGGTGGTGAGAGTACAGGGGATTTTCTCCTCTCCACTCTCTCCCTTTCCCCCTCTGGCTCTGTAGTGGTTATTTACTGTGGCCTCTCCTCTCCCGGTGGGATGGAAGGGAAATGGGCTCTTAACTGGGTTTCCATACATCACCCACACTGACACTGATGCTTGTAGTTTTGGAATGCCTACATCTGATGTTTCTTTTTCAATCAATTATTTACAGAGTGTCTAAAGAGCCTTGCAATTCATCACAGCTAATTGCAGCGCATCACCCCTGTCAGCGATCACGTCGGCGCTGTCCTCTTCTATTTCAGCTTTGTTTTAAATGGCAGAGGAAAAGTAGGGAATGTTTCTGACAGTGTGAGCTGTGAGATGTTTGAAACAGAGCTGAGCAATTAACCTTTCTTCAGCCTGAATCTAACATTAGGTATGAAACAAAAAAATCTGACAATCCTTAAAAACTGAGATGACAATCAGAGTTGGCTTTGCATTGATTCTAGTGTTACCTGAAATTAATCAAATCAAAATGATTCAAATCAAACTAAACTGAACACAATAGTGAATACTCAGCGTGTCAAGAAATATTTTATTCACAAGTTGTAGAAGAAGAAATCATAGAGAAAAACTGGATTTTGGGAGCTGCTTGACCCCCGTATTCATGCCTCTGTATGATGAAACATAAACTTTGGATAACTTGTGATTCATTCTTTCAAATTTGGATAGAATCGGCGCGCACTTGAAACCCACCAGGTCAATTTGTCACCTCCTCAGAAAGATAAAATGTCAAAACAATTGATTGTGCAAACTATTTTTGTGGCCAGAGCTGAAAAAGGATGTTCATGTCACATGTTCTCATCCCAGTTTGTCAAATATCGGAGTTCATGCATCTGAATGTCGGATAAAGACACACAAGGAACCTTCAACATCTGTCTCCTATGTGCAAAAGCCTTTAAAGACGTGGTTTATGTTATATGAAACTGTTGCAGTTTGGTTAGGTTCAGACGATAAAATTACTTCAGGACACATGAGGGTACTTGCACTGGTCCTGATCTCCAGCGAGGCAAGTTGTAGGCATTGGGGGGGGGGGGCAATACCCCACCAAATGAGCCATCTGCCCCAGTAATTCATATCTTCCCATCACCCCAAATTTCAAATAGATATAGAATTTTAATTTTGTCCTTGTCAAGATTAGATAATAATGAAATATCATTGGGAATA
>JAQFJA010000012.1:23921087-23935065 GCA_029874485.1 Naso brachycentron | reverse complement strand
GTGGTGTTGTTGTTGTTGTTGTTGTTGTTGTTGTTGTTGTTTGTCATTGGATGCTTGAAACAAGCTTAAGAGACTTTCACGTTTTGATCTACAACATATAATATGCCAAAAAATTTCCTATTCATTGTATTTACGTTTTTACTTGTTTTGAAGTCTGTATGGAAGCTAAAAAAAATGGCTATAAGAGATAACAGAGGCCATTAAACATCATCACCATGGTAAGCTTTTCTTCATAGCATGTTTATACTCAGGCTCTTGTAAACAACTTAAACTCCAATGTGCAAACTTGTTGACTTATCGAGCTTTCTGTGTATAGCCTAATGTAGTCAGACATAAAGTGGTGGTGACATTAAAGATATGCAACAGTGGTTTAGTTCTTTTAAACATTAGGTTTTTACTTCTGGCGTTTACAATTACACCTCAAAAAAAATGTAACTGGTGTAATAATTATCTTGATAATCGTGAAAATATGCTAAATTGTTTTTTTGCCACAGACTTGTTTTCTGCAATAATCCGAAATCTATTAAAAAAATTACAAAAAAATTAAAAAGCATGGCTGTTTGGCTAAGTGGGATGCTAATTTCCTGGTTGACCTACAAAATACATCATCCCTGCAGCCCAAAGGCACAGTGATACTGGGGACAGTTCACAAGGTGAGAGGATAAACTCCTGTAGCTAACAGCTAACACACTAGCCACACTAGGGGGCTTTCTGTGAAGCCTGTCTCATTACATCACATTATGTACATAATGCATTATATATGATTAGGGTTAGAGTTACAGTTAGGATTAACCTTCCTTTAACTATGATTATACAGCGCTATAGGTGCATTATTACGCATCAAAAGTATGCTCACAACGCATTATAGATAGATACTTTAAGTAAAGTGTTACCAAACATACATGTAGGTCCCGGATTGTATCATTTAAATTAAGTGTATCTGCCAGGTTGAAATCAAACAGCCTTCATTATCGTTCTGTGAGGTCATTTTTCTCTCCAAAAAAGTAAAATGAGCACTCTTGTGTATGCAGAAGGAATTAAATTAATATATACTTTAGGAAACAAACACTTGACAGGAGATTAAATGAATGTAGCCTACAGTATTCACAACAGGCCATTTTCAAATAGAAAAGGCAGAACTGCAAACTTTTCCTATAGAACAAATGGAACAGAACGGTCATTTTTTGCCACATTAATATTAATTAAACTGCTTTCTTGCAGGCTGTACAAACCTCTGATTAGCTGCTCATTTCGACAACTATTAACTTAGTCCAAAACAACTAAAGCATACATGGCTACGAGAAGCAATAGGCTTGATACACTTTCACGAAGAACTGATGCCTCCTTCAAAGTGCAAACATGTGATCAAAGAAAACCACGACACGTTTTGAAGATTTATTTGATTGATTGAATAAATGACTGATTAGGTGAACTGTGCCCTCTGCTGTAGTAAAGCATACATGATTTTCAAGAAATTAATCTATGCTGTGGCCTATTAAATTATGCACTCCACTCCATGCTTTCTAATAATCCTGTGCTAAAGTTGATTTTTAAGTTTTGTCAGTGTTGAATAGTAAAAGGAATTGCAGTGGTGTGAAGTGCAAAGGGGGGAAAATCCCTTTTTTTATTCGATTTACTGTAACACTGTAACAGCAACACTCCTCTGTGTGATAAAGTCAGTAATTTTGTGTTCTATTGCTTATGAATTCAACTATTAAAATGCAGGTACCACTTTGCTATTTATTCTAACAAAACTTGCAAATCTTGTTTTAAATCTACATCAGTCATGTTTGTCAGCTGAATTACACACTTTACTCATCATCATGGCAGCGCTGTGAACTCACATACCTCTCATACGCGTCAGAACCTGCTCGTCTGTGCTGGTGTCCACGGCTCCTGACTAGAAAAAGAAATGTCAGGCTGATCTTTTTATCACACTGACGTGAAAATATCAAATCTGTGTTACGCGTGATGTGTGACAGGAATCAGGAGACTCAAAAATCAGGAGGCTTTTCAGCTGCGGTGTGAATGTGCCCTTGTCTCTCCATCTGTCTATCCTGGCTCTCACTGTGCTCCCTCATGGCTGTGTCTGGCTGCCTGTTTCTGCATGTGCCTGTCACCTTTCTATCATTTTCTCAACGTCTCCTTCTCTCTCAACTGGTCTCCTTCACCGTCCTGTCCTTCTCCTTCTCTGCTCTCTCCACCTCATCCACCCTCTCTCTGCCTCTCTCTTAAACCTATCATTTCGTCCCTTCAGAACCTGGCTCTAGCCCTCCCAATCCCAGACGGATTAACATACATTACACATTTCACAGTGACTCTGTAATAAAAGACTGTATTCAGCTTTTTTCTCCGAGAGCAGAAACCAACGTGCATCTCCCCAAGGTCAGGACAGTCCTGAATAGCCCACCTTAATTCATTTTGGGGGTGTGCCAATACTTTGGCACGCCGTCTAGTAACACAGGTGTTGCTTTTAGATTACACTGTGTGCTCACACAGGCGAAGGGAAGGTATGTAATCAGGTTAGCAGAATAAAGAGACAGGGCTCCTCAACCCTCTTCATAAAATTACAGCCATTGTGGACACTCTGGACCATTTATCCCTGAAGCCCTCTGACTAGCAACATGGAGCCATTTCTGACTGCGTCTGACTGTGACTGCGTGAAGGCAGACATGATGGTGCTGCAGCTGGAGGTGCAGTAAGGGTGGAAGTGACAGCAGGCAATGGCAAAGGTGAGAATATCTCGCCGAATCACACTCACAACATGCAACAGACATGCCATCAGACACAATGTCACAACACTCACCCAGAGCCTTCTTCACCCTCCTAGACAGGTCCCTCCTGAGACTCTTGGCAGACAGCAGAGCATCTGCTATTATCTACCAATTTAGTTAGGATTCCCTCATCACCCATTCGTCTGTCTGGGTTATGCAATCCCCACAGCAACACACACACATGTATATATTAGAATTCACATCGCTGCCAGTCTGTCTATTAGGGAAATCAGTCAAACAAACTGGAGCAGTGCCATTTCGCACCATGACCTCGCCACCCACAGTCTAAAAATAATTAATAGTGTTGTAGAAAGATCAGGCACACATCATTAACTTTCATCACTGTGTTTCTGTGACTGAAAGACAAACATTTAATAAGAAATGTCTCGTAAAATCAGATGTGAGGACAATATCATGTGAAAACACACGAGTCTTCCATGGGACAGAGGGGAAATGGAATTATTGATATTGGCCCTGAGCTTGTACTTGCCAATTAAAAATATATTGAGGTTGAATTGTAAAGAGTGTATTTAAGAAAAATAATTTAACAAACCTGTGGGAGGTATGCGGGCTTTAATAACAAAGATGATATGGAGCAAACATAAATCCTTTTGCCTTCAATCCTAAAGGATGATCACAATTTATTAAAACTTGGGTATTATTTTTATAGTTTGGTCTGAATTCATTTCCTCTAGGCCAGTCTCTGTTTCACAAACTTTTGTAATTTTATGCCACAGAATATACTTTATTTTATCTCAAGCAGAATTTCATAGCCTTTATGGAAAATAAATTAAGAATGTTCCTCAAGTTTCCATATTCTAGACAATGCTTCACTTGGTAGTTAATTATTATTTTCAGTATGGCTGTTCTTTAATGTATTTTATCAATCCTTTGATTCTTGAACACAGAGCATATGTTTTCCTAAATAAGGTCTCATGATTGTCTGCTGGAAGGGTGGGACCAGAGACGGGTTAATAGAAACGAGACCTCTCACTAACCGTTCACTGCCTGCATCAGTGTCACGTGGATTTCGCCACGACCTCGCCCCCTTAGGAGACAAGAGGCAGTCTTTAGTCCATTCATTCTTGTGGGAGAAGTGAACGTGATTATAGATTACAACCAATTTTTTCGCCCCAAAGAAGAAAATGCATATTGGACCCATTTTTTACACACACATTTCTTTCAAACATTCTGACACAAAAACAGGATTTTTCAGGCACAAACATCAAGAGAAAATTAACTTTGTTTGAGACTTGTCTTTGTCTCAGCAACATATTTGTGAGAATTGTGAACCTTTGCTTCCCACCTTGTTTCACAAAGGACATAAACAGACTTTAAATGGTCTAAAAGATGAAACCATGAAATAAAATTTAAAAGCTTACTCTAAAAAATATCAAGCGACACAAAATCAATTTTGCTTCTATACATTTACAGAACGTATAGCACTTCCAGATGAGGCAGAGGGATGGTGGCTCCCAACCATGTCCATGGGAGACGTAACTCCACCCACCTAGGAGACGGGAAGTGAATATACATTTCACACCATTGGCACAGCGTACAGTGGGGAATCATGTGTTAATACCGACTGTCTTTGGTGGGACTTTGGCAGCATCAGTTCCGTATGTCTAATGTCTCATGGGAATCTTAAGTTAAGTTTTTTTTTTTCAGGAACAGAGTAAATCATGTCATTTAAAACACATTGTTCACGTGTGTAAAAACTGATTTTGGTTTTCATGGTCTGTTGGCATTTGCTCTTTTCTTTGCTGCTGTCAGACATGTCTAAGCTAATTCTCCAGAAAAATGTGTAGAAAATCTGCTTTGCTTTCTGCCTGAATACACCTTAAAAGGGGCACTGTAAAAGACCACAGAGCCAGCTAGTGTTTACTGAAGGTTCTACTGTGTAAGATTTAGTGACATCTAGCTGTGAAGTTGCAGATTGCACCTGACCAAATATCCGTCACTCATCCTCGCTTTTCAAGCATGTAGGAGAACCTACGGTGGCTGCAAAAGTGGCTATTGCAGAAACACTGCTGTGCAATATGGCGGACTTCCAGAAACAGGATTTGCTTCCTCTGTAGATATGAAAGGCTCATTCTCAGGTGAAAACACAATTAGTCTTATTAAGGCAATTACACAAAGAAAATATACTTATGAATGTAAGTTATGTTTCTGCCATATTTTACAAATAGAGCCCCACAAATTCCACACACTAGGCCTTTAAAAAATACTTGATAAGATCCAAGCACACATCACAGTTGTGTTTTGAACAGTGTGTTAATGTGGCAATGTCAATGTTAGTTACACACCTGATTTGATTTTGTGCATGAAATTGCACTCATTCAATACCTGCATGTCAACTGTTGCCGTTGTGCAGTTTGAAATTTCAGAAAACCAAGTGAATTCTTTCTGAGATGTTTATTTACCATTTACATTCCCCTTTTTCCCTTTAACTTTCCCCCACTGGATAATCCCAGCGGCAGGTTGTGTGAGGGTGGGCGTCCCTCAGCTGGAGACACACATCTGTAGCATTAAGCCTCATTAAACCTCAGGATGTTCACTTCATGCCACAGAGATGGAGGAGCTCACAGGGATTTGCTTTGCTCATGGATATAAAAATGTGGAAAAAACGTCTTTGTATCAATCTATTATTGTTTTTAGCATTTATGGTCACTAAATCAACTCTTAAGTTTAAAGGAGCATTATATGCACTTGGTCGCTGTTGTAAATATGTGCTGCATAAGGCATCTTGATATGCATCAAGGATTATGTGCATAAGCGCAAGATCTGTATGCAAGCGCAGCACAGCCAGAGCAGCTCAGTAATTGGTTTTATGTAATAAAACTTTTTCCGCCAGTGTATTTTGTCTCCTTGTCTATGCAGTGACCCAAAGTTATCAACTGACAGCTAGACTGGATCAGGAATTTAAGATGAATAACACAAATCAGCTTACTCACAATAACACAAAAGGTCTGTCGAGAACAGAGAGGCGCTGTCAGCACTTTGCAAGAGGCGGCGGCAGGAAACGAGCTCCACTGATAGTGTAAATCATAGATCAGTTCATTAGCAAAATGGCACTGATGGATTTACATCGGGGTCAGAACATTACCAAACGCCTAGAGGATCCTGACTCCCTTACACAACCTTGTGAAATGTTTCAACGCTCTCTCCCTTTTTCGCTGAACATTTAAATTCTCTGTTCCTCACCTCAGGCACAAGTTGAGGAGATTAACATCTAAAAAAAGGCCAAGTGTGAGAGAATTTTTCTCTCATACAAAGTAAAACATTCAGACTCTTAGGACAGCGAAAGAAAAAGAGTTCGTGTAATGACATATATATCCGTAGTGGTCTGATTTGCTTGCTGTCACAGTGACATTGCCTGTAATGTTGCCACATAATCATCTACATTAAATCTTCATAGAAAGGCTATCAGTGACAAAACAACACTTTATCAAAGCCTTAACAGTTGTATAGATGTATCCAAGGGGAAATTTCCATGTCTGCACACTGCCAACCCGCATGCATGTGTCTGATTTTATGAAAGCAGAGACAGCTGTGCAGCAGCAAGGACTTTTTCACATTTCTCTTGTATTTACATGTCCGATATTGAACAGTGAATATAGCTCCATGATGGACTGATGACCTTTCAATCTGCCTCAGCCCAAAGCATCCTGATAAAGGACACTGATGATCTTGAATAGCTTAATTTGCAGAGGAAGAATTAATAAATGAAAACCCAGGGCTGATCATGTTACACAACCACTCATAATGTGCCGCTCACATGTAACAAGCCAGTTATGATGCAATTATGCAATGTAAAATTGTTCATGAGCGTTATGTGCCCAAGTATAAAAAGCCTTCCTTTGTGTGGGGAAGAGGGGCAAAAGTAGGCTGTGAGTCACAAAGTTCTTTCTCCTGTCTGTGCAATGGTTTCTTTCTTTTCTTCTCTGGCATGAATTACCTTTGCTCGGAGCACTCTCTTTTCAAAGTCAAAAGGGGCTTTCATGTGTGGGCAGAAACTCCTCAACAGAATTACAGCTCTATTGTAAAAATATGTAGGTATGAAAAGAATTAATACCTACAATTCACTGTTTATTTTGCTGGTTCATATATGCTATGCCAGATGGTAATCAAAGTTTTTGTATCAGAGGCATAGCGTGTTGATACACTATGTAGTGTTGACCAATCATGATTTAGCAGCCACACACCACATGGAGTATAATGCCAAAATGTGATCGCCGAGCCCATGGACTACCGTTTGATGACTTAGCTTGTATTAACTGTTTTTAATTAATCTGTGTTCACATGCAATAATGCTTACAGAGAGGAGCCCAAATGTTTGTGTGTGTGTGTGTGCGTGTGTGTGTGTCTCGAGTTGCTAAGAGGATTGTAACCAATAACTGGGACACAGATGAGGAATTCTTGGCCTGATATGTTATTGGTTATCAGCAGTGGTGTAGTGGTGCCTGGAAAAGAGGGTATACTCTTAATTTATGTAAATTTATTTCATTTATTTATATAAGGGTGAAGTGCCCTTTTTAAACAGTGACATGTCATAAACAGTAGCATGTAAGACTACTCTTGCATATTTAGTTCATCCAAAAATAGGAGAGTGGTAGACCTGTCACTTGTCACGTTATTTCTGCTGCTTGACTTCAGGGAGTAAAAGAGGATCATTATGAAATTTACACACAACAGAGGTGCAGATTTTGCAATCAATACTGGTCCATAATCAGAATATACGTCAAGACTTTATAAATAGGCATTTTGAGTGAATTATTCCTTATTTCTTAGTCCATCCACACACGAAAAACCTTGCAAGTGGTCCATGGGACAGTTGTTTCCTCCTGAAAAGTCTCTTGGAATGGCTGATTTGAAACATATTGGATCAGAGGGGATTTAGAAGTGGGTATACTCAATACAGACTGAAAAATAAGTAAGTATATTCCATATACCTGCATGTACCCTGCACTACACCACCGGTTATCAGGATATCTGCCAGCTACGCAACCTGTTGCTGGGTTCAGAGGTAATTAAAGGTCCTACAGACAACTTTAAACCATCACCACCAAGAATCTATATGACAAGAGACTCAGAGATACCATGTAGTGAAAACATTGTTATGTTATTTGCTCAAAAGCATTTTGGCCATCTTAGACAGAGTTAAACAAAACAATCATTTTGGACCTGACAAATTGAAAATAGTTTATTCACAATCATAGTAATGTGGAGGGAACACTTCTGTTTTGCTCCTTCCTGAAAGCTCTGTGGAAGTTTGTTTTTCTGTCCATATCTAAATGCTACATCCTTTAAGGACTCCTTTTGTTACTGTCGTTCTGTCGGACTGTAAATTATTATACTGATTTTTCATACCAGACTGTTCTCTGCATGGAAGGATGTGTGTGCTGAGACGACTGTCTGCTGTTGAGATGCTGCTGAGGGTTTTTATTTTATTTATTTATTTATTTTTTCCCAGCGCAGCAGTAACTGGCCGCTGCCTGCTGAGAGCAACTTAGTCCATACAAGGTCAAGTAAAGGTGAGGCACCAGTCTCTCAGGCCCTGGCGTCTGTGTTACTACTGTGTGAGAAGTGTATTCTGGGCTCTGCTCTCACTCCACCAGACTAGAATGAATGTCACTCCCCTGAGAGCAGCTGTCACGGGCAGGAAATGTGCTCTGAGAGGACGAAGGCACAGTTTCTACAAGCACTGACCAGCCGCTGACACAGAGAACTGTGAAGAAATGAATGGGAGCCAGAACTGGAGCAGCAAAACAGCAATGCCTCTTAATTAGAAAGGTTTAGCTGAGAGGGTTTTTATCAAATCTTGTGGCAGCTGGTTATTAGACGTGAAATAGATTCTGCTCCAAGTTGAACACTCCCTCTATGAGGACCTGGAGGAGCCACAGAATTACAATTACACACCTGGAGAATTCTACACCGGCAATCAGTAAACATGATTAAAAAACATTAAATATGACTTGGTCTCCAATGAATCTTAATTTGTCCCTACAATGATGGAATTCATTGTTTTTTTTATGATCACTAAGTGGCTTTGAATGCTTTGAATTTTTATTAACCTTACTAATTCGATATTATTTGCTCAGCTTCACATTGAAGCTTCCGTTCAAGATTATATTCAACCATTAATACAAAATAAATACACAAGACAGAGACCGAATGAATAGCTTGATTGAGATGGTCACAAAATTTCTATTACACAGTGGTTAAAGGGGTGCTCAAACAATGTAGCACTGCATTTCCTTAAAGTTTGGACTCCTCTAAAATTTTGCTTAAAAAATGTCTCACCACCATCCTGGAATCAACCTCGACAACATTATCAAGACCTTAAAAGCTCTCTCTAGACGTGCAAAAGACATTCATTGTCATTGGCAGCTCAGTCTAGGAAGACCATGCTTGTTGCACCTCTGGAGTGTTGTCAAGGGCAGTGGTTCCCAAAGTGGGGACCAGGGCCCCCCGGGGGGCCAAAAGACACAGAGAGAAGGGCCGTGAGATGCCCTCCAAAACACAAATTAAAAAAATATATATATAATTGCATATTTAGCACATTATTGTACAAATTCTGGTTACAGTCTTTCGTAAAATACTTAAAAATAATATTATGACTATTAGGCTGTTATTCTTTTGTGTTGTATTGATGCTCGTGTAGTCCTAATAGTGCATTTGCACGGCTGTGCACAACGTTATATGTCACCTCCAAGGTCGATGGGGGTCCCCAGTCTCTGGCACTGTTATTTTGGGGGCCATGGGCTAAAAAGTTTGGGAACCCCTGGTCTAGGGGTCTTGTCATCGTCTGCTGTTGCTGTGCAGACCAATGTGGGAATGGCGCTCCATGTTACACTTGACACAGATGAATATGGGAGCCTGGGTTACAAAGGTTCCTGCATCATGCTTTCTGCAGCTCCTCTTCCCCGCTGTGATCTATTCTCTCCTTACATCCTCATCTGTGATTGCCTTGCAGACAACTCGTAGCCAGATGTCGTGATCTTCTGCTTGTGTCTCCCAGAACTGGAGAGGTATTGCAAACTTCTTGCAGACGTCCCTGAACTTGAGTTGGGTGCAGCTTTCCATCCTTCATCTATCTGATGTGAACCAGCCATCAAAGGCAGCGTAAACTCCATAGGGAGTGAATTCTGGAAAAACTGGCCTACTGCAGGATGTCACTGTGTGGGAAATTATCCCATCAGCTGATTTTGAGGATGCGTTTGAAGCACGGTATGTCGAAGGTTGTCCGTCTGCCCTCTTGCCTCATACCAGTCATCCAGGATTCGTTTCTGTAGCGTAACGTGCTCAGAACATAGACTTGATAGACTCTCTCACACTCTCTTTTAGTCAGTCTAGCCATGAAGGTGAATTCCCAAGACACCTGTCAAGTTGAATGTTGAGCAAGAGGTTGTGGTTCATAATGACCCTAGGTAAGTGAACTTATCCACAACATCACGGATAACATTGTTGATCCTGGTGTAGAGGGAAGTACTGACATCTTGAGCACTGATGTTGGTCTTCATCAGGCCTATGGTGAGCCTGAACTGTTTGCAAGCATCAGTGAGGTGATCTGCCGGTCTCTGGAGGACCTCTTCTGTGTGGTTCATAGGGGCTGCATCATCTGCGAATAGCATCTTCCCGACGAGATTTGTCCTCACCTTGGTTATTGAGCGGTTGGTACCAGGATGAACAGTTTCCCAGCAGAGCAGCGGTGCACATAGACACCCTCAGTGAAGAAGGAGAAGGGGTAGGACAGGAGACGGGAGAAAAGGCTCCCAAAAAGGGTTGGCGATAATAGGCAACCCTGCTTGACACTACTGTTGAGGGGAAAGGATTCTGACATTCTAGAACTTTTTTCAAAGGTTAGTGCATGTTTTCATGTGTACAATCTGTGGACTGTTTCTAAAGGTCCAGGATTTAGGATTTAGCAGCATCTGAGCTCATGGATTACAACCAATTGAATACCCTTCACTCTCATTTCCCTTTCCAATCCTAGGAGAACTAACTTAGGGAACATAACGGCATTCAAGCCAAACTAGGGCCAGTATCTGTTTTGTCTGTTTGTGGCTATTGTGGAAACATGGTGGTGCCATATGGACCCCCCTCTGATATGCAGATATGAGGGTATAATTCTGAACTAATAAAAACACAATTTTCTGATGAATTTACTGTCATAGAAAACATAATTATTATATTATGTTCAAATGCTGGCAATAACAAACTCATCTTTCATCTCTGTCCATTGACGCCTCTGGTTTTTAAGTGTGTGCAGTGGAAGAAAAATTATAAATTAGGGTTACACATAGAATGACAGTGTTAGGGAGGATCGCACTTGTCACAGCCCTGTGGTTGCAGGGCTGCATTTGTGCAAATGTAGTGGAAGTGGTACCTTGCAAGAATACAAGCACGGGCATGTTTTTTATGTGCTTGGGTTTTGAGACCATGTGGCATGATATCTATTGCTATTCCTTTCAAACAAAGTCGTTTTTGTGAAAGAGAAGGAGAGCTCCAAATTGCACAGCTCCTAAAATAGAAGCTCAATATGTAGCAGGCAATGTTGAAACAGATGATGAATTAATGATCGTAATAGGGAACCCAGTAGAAATGGAAGCAAATAATGTGGATAAGCACAGATTATTTATAAAAGCCAGTGGTGGACATGCTGCTGCTTGGTGTCATCATTCATAGCAGATAGGATTAAGGACAGAAATAACTGACATCTGTTGTCACATGCTCTCATGTATGAGTATAGAATTGGAAGGCGGAATTAAACAATGCACCGGGCATCTATGTAGTGCTTCGTGCGATACTCCAGGTGGGGTTCGATGTTATCAGCTGTTCTCATTACAAAGTAATGACTTCTAGCATTTTTAGAGGGGTTCACTCTCAAGAGTATTTTAGAACAATATGTGAACATGCCTCACAGGTTTTTTTCTCTCAGTGAGTATTTTTTTAAGGCACAGGGAAACATTCTGGTGGAAAGCAGGCTTTGGTATTACATAGGGCCACCTGTAGCAGAATGAGTCATGAAGGGTGACTTTTCCTCTTGTGTTTCAGGAGGGTTATCGTTGAATCACCACCCTGCTGCCACTGCCCTGCTGCTTTCAGAGTAGACTCAGTGGTAACAAAATGTTGCACCGGAAACGGTTCTATCCTGTCTGACTAGAAACACTGAGTGGCACAAATCCAATCCGACCACTAAAGCAGATGGAGCCGCGAGCAGGACCTCTGCTGCATCTGTAGGGAAGTTGTGTTCAATCATGGCTGTCTTGTACAGACAGCGGTCCAAGCCAAGATGTAGCCCATGGTTTGGGCAATATTGAGGGCCCAAATGTTAATCTGATGACAGCAAACAAGGAAAACAAGCAGTTCAGGCACATCACTAAGGTTATCACCAGAATTTTTTCCTAGTCTCCTTAAAACTTTAATTATGACTAAATTTCTTTAAACATTAAATTGAGGGATAAATTGCTCAAAGTACCTACATGTATGGCATGTTTAATATAAAGTTGGCATTATTTTGCCAGCTCTTTACATAATGGGACATACATGCCATTCTACCTTTCTAAGTCTTACCTTTTGGGTATTTTGTGTGCATTTTCCTTAACATCTGATCTATTATTTTAAACTGTTGTTATATTTGAGTGTGTGATTGCTTTTCCCCCTACCATACATTCTGTAAAGCACCGTGAGATGTCTGTGGATTTTAAAGTGTGCTATAAAAATAAGATTTATCATTATTATTATTATTATTAATACTTACTTACTTACTTAATTACTCACTCCATGGGTTAGAGGGCTGTAGCCTACATACAATCACAACAAGGTCACACTATGTTTGAATACTGGTTGGATTTTCAAAGCACACAGGAATGGCCTTGGTATCAGTAGTGTGGGTGATACAATTACTAAAGTAATTAATTTAGAATTTAGAAGAATATTAGAAGAATATTAATTTAAAAGACAATATAGAATAGACTATAGACTATATAGACTATAAGGAAAGATGCTTTGGTTATGTATAGCCTACCACTAAGAGCAGGATTGTTCAAATCCATGAATGACGGACCTGTCTCTAGCCTATCATAAACTATAATCCACCTGACCTACACACTCATAACAAGTAGCTACAAGTCACACCTCCGGAACAAAAGCAAAAACTGTGATCAACATCTGAGCCCAAAAACTATTAACCTACGTACTTTCATAACATGACACTTCCAAACTTGTGCCCACGGAATCAATTAGGAGTTTCTGCTCCGATATTCTCAGTGGCAAAAATATTCACAGTAGGAGGTTAATACATTATAATAAAGTTACACTGCACAGCAGCAGCTTGGAATAAACAATCAGTCTTCCATGCTGCAGTCACACTGCCTGTTATCACCCACTCCAAAAGGGGCCCACACCTGTCCTTGCTCAAGCTTTGTTGTGGTTAAGCATTGCATGAGGACATATAGTGTGTGTCTCAAGCAAATATTTTCATTTTTAAGAGAGGGAAGTCAGTCTACTCTAAATCACTGTACTGTTAACAAATTTGAAATAGCAGGGTTACCTAATCCCCTTTGCTCTCTTATGCTGTACCTTCATCTATCTGAATATTTGCAGGCAGGAAATGGACAGGAAATGAGGAATAGACAGATAGTTATGCACCCACTTTTAACAAAATATTTCAATGATACCTCATTTATTCTTTGATGAATAATGAGGAGCACACTTTTTTGGGTTGTTGTTTTATTTAAAAATTACCTTTACAGATTTATATTTGTTATTTTTTTCAGGGCATATTATCAAATTAAAAATCATATTCAGCCTATGCCTCTTTTTAACAATTGTATACAAGTAATACTTTGGCAAAATCAAAATCTCACCACAATTGTGATTTATCTTTTGCTGGATTTAAGCACGGTTTTATCTGTCTCATAGAACTTTATATTTATAGTATAGTTAAGTTATAATTGTAACTCCAAAAGAGATTTATACTGTCATCTTCAAAATTATGTCAGGAATCACATCCACAAACTGTATATAAACTGTATATTGTGGCTATTTTTCTATGTTAGTTTTATATATATATATATACATACACACACACACACACACATATATATATATATATATATATAACTTTGGCTAGCAGGGTTGGGAAGTAACACATTACTTAGTAACACATTATTTTATTACTTTTTCCAATAACAAATAAA